>APFE030673573.1:4854-30284 GCA_000404065.3 Pinus taeda | reverse complement strand
CATCCTTCCTCTCTTTTATGATGACCACCTTTGCCTCCCCTACGAGGCCTCCGCTGTACCTCAACCTCTGTGGAAGAATACCGATAATCACCTTGCTCATAGGTTTCAGTGGTTGACATGGTGCTTTTGAGAAAAGTGGAGAAAATAGATAAAGTAAACTGTTGCCCTTGCCTGCAAAAATACTGAGTTGTATGCTGTTTTCAAGGGGAACAAGATTATGAAGGAAATGTTAGGGGAGGGGATTTTTCATAAGGAAAGGGAAACATATAAAAATAGGGAATTTCTAAGGGACAATTCACAAACTGTGAAACATACAATCTCATCTTAATTACCGGGAAATCATTTGCAAAGAAATGTTTTTATTAGGGAAACATGGATGATAATAACCGAGAGAAAGGATATACATGCTCAACAGGGGGTAAGGGACAGCATGTATAATAGGGGTATGGGACAACATTGTTGATTTGATTTTTTGTCTTCTAATGTACATCATAGGGCAAACTCTATTTTTTCAAAGGGATTCATGTACATTTGGTCATAAGGGGAAATGAGATTTTATTTAAACATGGATATTAGGGATAAAAGGGAAAACAGGGCTTATGGTTTTGGGAGACACAACAACATGATTTTGTAATCACCATTCGCTTTGAATATACACAGCAAATATGTTCTCTATTTTGTAATGACTATGCACAGTCATATTGCCTTTTTTCTTTTTGCACATCATTTTATTCTTGCTGTGTTTATTTGTTTTCCTTGCTGTGTGAAGGACGTTAGGGTTTTGGGTAGATTAGATGGAGGGCATTAGGGTTTAGGGAATATATGTGATGGAGGGATAGGGTTTAGGTATTGGGGATGGAAAATTTTAACATTCTTTGCAAATGACATAAGATAGAGACATATGATAACAATTGTGAATTTAATGGGAAACAATGGAGGGAATAAATGGGAGTTTAAAACCTTGAAAACACACCAACCCTAGCACTATGCCTACATTGACAACATTTAAACTCACCATTTCTCTTGCAAATTTTTGAAGAAGAAAACCATGAGACATGTCATCATTCACTTATTCCTTGTTATCATAGATGAATTTGGAGCTTACCTGGTCGATTTAGCAATTTGGGAGGGCGATTTGGGTGATTAGGCACGTTTCTGGCAAACCCAGCTTGACTAGTCGCACCTCCCACTCAACTAGTCGCACCCCTCTGACTCGTCGCTCCAGTTCAAAAATTACACTGTGGGAGCAGCTCTGACTAGTCGCACCTGCCCAACTAGTCGCACCTTAAACTCGACTAGTCGCTCCTCTTTTGCAGGAGGCTTTTGGAGGCCTTCCTGGTGTCGGAATTGGGCGCAGGATGGCGCTTTGGAAAGGTATTTAAGTCTAATTTCCAACCCAAGTGGAATTTTTCAATTTGGAGTTGATTTGACCTATAAAAAATCAAATCTCCCAAGACTGGTCAAAAAGTGCCAAATGAGGCTGCCTGAAAGAAGAGTGTTGTTGCAGTCAACTTTTGAATGCCTTCCTCAACCCCAAATTGAGCTGATGATAGCTCATTGGAAATATCTCTTTGTCTAGTTATCATTTTACCCATAAATCAAATCATTTAGCCAACCAATCTAGGAGAAAACTTGATTTTCCCAAGGTCACTTCAGGGGTGTCTTTGATTCTCCTGAGGCAAGGTATTCTTGACATTTCTCTCAAACCATGACACCTGTGTAAAAATTTAAGGAGGTTTTTATTCTTGGGCATGTGGTGGACAAAAAACTCTCTCAGTTTCCCAAAATTCATCTTTCATTTCTCTTAAGCATCATTTTAGTGCGACTTGTCCCGATGTGTGACACAAGGAATTCTGTCGAAATGAAGCGAGATGAAGGGGATAGGGGGCTTCTAAATTCTTGGGGAAATTTGTGGGAGTGGGGAGGGATGTTAGGAAGCAGGGGAAAGTGGAATATCATAGATTGAGTGAGGGGAAGGGATCCAAAAGGGAAAAACACAGGCCCAACCTAGAAAATTGCCAGGTTGTAGCTCGAAACTAGGGTTTGTGCAAAAATGAGGAATTTGGCGGATCTAAGGGATGGGAAGTGTTTGATAAGGTACATGAAGGATAGGGGAAGGTGTATGAACATCAGGAAACAAGTTTTGCCGATTATTTGACCATCCGAGAGAAAAAGGCTTCAAAACCCTAGGAGAGGGAAATGACCTTGCCTGGGCACAACTGAAGCATGAATAAGACGTGAAATGACTCATTAGACACTGACATGATAATGAAAACCCTATGAATGATGATAGACTGAGCTAAATGATGACATAGACCGCCATTTGGACAAACCCTAGACCTAATGCCTAGTGACCAAATTTTGCTTGAAAACTCTTTGAAATGACAAAATTTGACCTTGACACTTCAAAATAACTTTGTAAGAGCATGTTTGATCACTGGAGGAAGGCTGGAAAGACTGACACTAACAGTACCCATTGATGTTGCTTTTCTGAAGTGAAGCACCTTAGGTATGTCTCCAAACATTTGTTGACTGCTTCAGTTTGAGCATCAATTTTTGGATGATAGGTAGTACTTAGTTGGAGTTGGGTGCCTTGTAGCTTGAAAATTTCTTGCCAAAATTTGCTGGTGAAATTCGGGTCACGATCAAACACAATGGAAGTTGGTATGCCATGCAGTTTGAAGATTTGGTCCATGAAAGCTTGAGCCACCAAAGTGGGGGTAAATGGGCGGGGTAGAGTGCAAAAATGAGCATATTTAGAAAGTCTATCCACAACCACCATGATGACTGATTTGTTGCTTGACTTTGGTAGACTATTAATGAAATTCATAGAAACATCCATCCAGATGGAGGCAGGGATTGGAAATGGTTGTAAGGTTCCTGGTAACTTGATTGTTTCTCCTTTGTCGCATTGACACACATCACATTCAGCTGTAAAGGTAAGAATGTCATTTTTCATCCCCATCCAAAAGAAAGAATGATGAGTGCGTGCATAAGTCTTCTGAAAGCCTGCATGCTCGACAGTGGGAGATGAGTGAAACTCTGCTAAAATGTGAGTTTTGAGGGTGGATGTCGGCGATATCACTACTCGATCCTTGTAACGAAGAATCTCATCCTTTGAAGAGTAGCCAACTGAGAAATTAGGATCTTCTCTCAAGTTATTAATGAGATGGGAGAGAGGGGTGTGAAAACCATTCCTTGCGGGCTTCTTCAATCCAATCTAGTATGGGAAGAGAGATTGATAGCGGGGTGCTTTCATCCTCAAATTGGCACGATAAAGCATCTGCTACTACATTTTCATGCCCTTTCTTGTAAATTATCTCATAATCATATCCCAACATTTTTTCCAACCATTTATTTTGTTGTGGCAATGATAGACGTTGCTCCAAAAAATATTTGAGGCTTTGATGGTCTATGTGGATTTGGAAATGTCATCCCAATAAGTATGGTTGCTAGGTATCTACTACATGTAAGATGGCCATCATCTCTTTCTCATAGGTAGATTGTCCCAGATGTTTCCCACTTAGTTGTTGGCTGGTGAAAGCCAAGCGTTGACCTTCCTATATTAAGACAACACCAATACCAATACCTAAAGCATCACATTCAATCACAAAAGATTTGGTGAAGTTGGGTAGTGCAAATACTAGAGTGGAACACATGGCCTGTTTGAGAGCCAAAAACACCTCTTGTGTTGCATCAGTCCAGAGGAATGAATTTTCCTTGAGAAGGTTAGTGAGGGGTCTAGCAGTGCAACCATAATTGTGGATAAATTTGCAATAGTAGCCAGTGAGACCCAAGAATCCCCTCAAACTCTTCAAGATTTTTGGTTGGTGCCAATCTTGCATTGCCTGTATCTTTTTGGGATCAACCCTGACACCTTCAGGACCCACAATGTGTCCCAAATACTCAACTTCTTCCACGCCAAAATAGCACTTGGATAATTTGACAAATAATTTGTGATTCTGAAGCAGTTGCAAGATCAGGTCTACATGATGAAGATGTTTTTCCCAGGTTAGGTTGTAGATGAGAATGTCATTAAAGAACACGACGACAAATTTTTAGAGATATGGTTTCATGAGATGATTCATGAGGCTTTGAAAAGTGGATGAAGCATTACAGAGACCAAATGGCATGATCAAGAATTCGTAATGGCCTTCATGAGTGTGGAAAGAAATCTTGGGAATGTCTACTTGTTTCATGCGTATTTGGTGATAGCGAGAGCGAAGATCTAACTTGGTAAAGAGTTGAGTGCCGTGTAGTTCATCAAGAAGATCATCAACAATCGGGATAGGGAATTTGTCTTTGAGAATGAGCTTGTTGAGGGCCCGAAAGTCTGGACACATGCGTCATTCCCCATCTTTCTTGAGCACCATGACCACTGGTGATGAATAAGGACTGATGCTAGGACGAATAACGTCGGCTTCAAGGCGTTCCTTAATGATTTTTTCAATTTCATTCTTTTGGGTGAAAGGATATCGATATTGGCACACATTAGGCGGTTGGGCGCCAAGGACCAAAGTGATGCTATGATTATGTTCCCCTCTAGAGGGTGGAAGCTCTTTAGGTTTGTCAAATACGGGTTGGTGACGGTTTAAGACATGTTGCATCTCAGGATGAATATGAAGAGGAGTGGATTCTATGGCTTGGATGGCATTAAACTGGGCGATGACTCCATGATGGCCCTTTTTTAACAACTTTTTCATTCGATGCCAGTTGATGATAGAAGGTGCACCTTCCTGGAGTCCACTGAGTGTATGAATGTGGTCATTCTGCTTAAAGCTCATATTTAACTCCTGGAGCTATGTGAATCCATTCAGCACCCAAGACAATGTCACAACCACCCATATTAATCACAAACATGTGGGTATTTAGGTGGTAGTCTCCCATCTGAAGTTTAATATTTTCGCATTGGCCTTCACATTTCATTGTACCCCCATCAACAATAAGGACCTGGAAATTAGAGATTGCCCTTACAAAACAATGAATAGCTTCGGTGACTCTCTTATGGATAAAGTTATAAGTGCTTCCACTATCAATCAATACTACTATAGGGCGATGTTTAAGAAAACCTCTGATTTTGAGAGTTTGGGGCGCAGAAAATCCTGCCAAAGCATGTAGCAAGATAACTGGTTCATCTGACGTAGTTGTGAGATCATTCTCCTACTGGGTCTCCTCAACTTCATCCTCTCACCCCCCAAGGGGTGGGGCTTCCTCAGATGAGATGTGATCAGTAACATCAATTTGAAATAATTTTGGCTCATTGCATTTATGCCCCGAGGAGTATTTGTGATCATAGTAGTAGCACAATCCTTGTTTTCTTATTTCAGCCATTTCTACTAGAGACACCATTTTAACTTTAAGTGTTTGGGTAGAGCCTTGATCTTGGGTGGAACACCCGTTGGCTATGAAATTTGGATGAGTAGACTGGGCAGCTAAGGAAAGTTCTACCTCGACAGCCTTTTTGCAAGCATCTATCCATGTAGGAGGGTGGTGCATTTGGACATGTGCTTGGATGGCTTCTTTGAGACCATTGATGAAACACTCCAAGTAGAATTCATGTCCCAGACCTTCTGTTATGAAGGCCAATGTCTCAAAGGCTACAATGTAGTATTTTACTATGCCTGTTATCGGAGCTTAGTGAGATGGACCAAAAAAATAGATTCTCTATCAAAGCAGTCACAAAGGGATTTTGAGAACATGTGCCACATTATGTTCTCGGGATAACATTTCCGATGCCACTGCCACCATTACCATTTTCTTGGTCCAAGTAAAGGGCTCCCACAGGTAGTTTAGTTTGATCATCATATATATCATTAAGGGTGAACTATTGTTCCATTCGTGCTACCCATACTGTCGAATTAGAGACATCAAATTTATACATGTCCAGCTTGGGTGGCTGAGGGTGGGAATGTTGGTGATTTCCATGGAAGTGGATATGATGGCTAGATTCTCATTCAAGGTGTTCATCAATACTAGGCACCTCCTGATGATACCCCATCCTACTCTTGGTGAATTGTTCAAGCATTTTTGTAATGTTGTCCAGTTGTTCCCTGAACGAATCCAACGTTGTTTCAAGGCACTTGATCTTCTCATTGGCCATGACTTGAGTTGTGGTTTCTACCATGCACAGATCTCAGTTACTTGAAGTCACTCCGAAAAAATTTGGGACCGCCCAAAAATTGAGGTTGACCAATGAATGGTACCACTGCGATCAGCTCTTCGTCCTGAATATTATGCCCCAAGTCTCTTGTAAGCATCCTCGGGAGGACTGAGACTTTTTTTTTTTTTTTATCTCCGAACAAAATTTTACTCCCCACGGATCAATACTACAATGGGAAAATTCTAGAAAACTTGATCCTGCGCAATGTCCTGCGAAAATTGGTCAAGACTATAGTAGCAACAAGCCTCACTGCGCAGAGTCAGATCTGCCTGCGAAACCCTAACTGCTGAATGTGTGTTGTACTACGGTGGCAATACCCCAACTCGTGGATCTGATTGGTGTGGCAGCGACAGAACCCCAACTGCTAGATTTGAATTGAACTACGATGGTAGAACCCCAACTGGTGGATTTGATCTGGTAGATAAGATAATGATCGATCTTCAAAGAGCCGAGGGAACTATGGTCATAAAAGAGTGTCAGGTGCTACAAATCGCAATATACATAAGGGTCCAACAATAGTACTCAACCCAATCTTTCAGGGAACTAACTAAGGAGTATCAACCGTACCCTTAGCCGTACTACCCGACTACCCTGTCGTACGCGTGAGTAATCTCCCCGAGTGCTATTCTCAGTGTATTGTAGCAGCAAGACGACCGACGACTTATCTATAGCAAGGTTTCAGGTGAGCCTAGGGGCCTTCTGATATACCCAGAAGGTACGTGGAAGTGCAGTCCATGCGCGATTCTGTCTAATGCGCTACTACTCGAAGGGGTACCCATAGGGGTTACAAGGGAGTCCAACAAGAATGACCACCTCTTTTATTTCCTGCATGCATGCCTCCCCAAATCTGTAGATTTATGTACTCAACGACAGATCCCATGGTTTAAAGACGTCGGAACACGTCTCTAGCCTAAAAGAAAATTATGCAAAAATGGAGGTACCACTGGCCCTAGAAATTCGCTCTGATACCACTTGTTATGCTCTTGACTTGTGAGAAATTCCAGAATACCAAATATGCGAAGAAATACAACCCAGAACATAGAATAAAATGAGAAAACCAACAAGTATTTTATTATTCAGAGATAAAAGCAATGTTCACTTGCCTCTTCGAGGGGGCAACCTCTATCAGAGCAGAGCTCAATTACAAAATAAGACTCGGTGATATTTCCCTTCTAACTATGACTATTTATAGCTAAATGAACTTCAACAACGTAACGACTAGTGGTCCTTTGCATAACATGGGTTAACCACTTTATTTATTAATTATGGTCTGTTTGCAACTAACTGTGGTCCCCTTTCTTAAATGCTGGTCAACCACTTACAATTATTAATATGAGCTTTATTGACTCTTTAAATAACTATGACTATGACTTGATCCTATTGGGTTTATTACATAAATAAAGGGGTTAGGGTTGGACCCTAACAAAGGAACACAACTTCTTCTGTAGCTCGATGAATTGTCTTCTTCCTAAAATCCTTCTCTCTCTTAGCAAACTTCTTCTTAACGGAGTCAAAGGTAATCTTGTTAAGATTTCCACTTGCTTACAATGAGTTAAGATAATGTGAATAAGTAGGATATAATGCCTTGACATAAGCTATGAGAGGAGTATCTATTTCAATGCAAGTGGCGTTTATGTCATGAATAATGGGTCTTACTTCTGATGCTAAGGCAAAAGGGTCCTAATTTTTCAATTCAAGATTGGACAACTTAATCATCAACTAAACAACTTCAAGTTTAGAGTGTGAGTCATACAATTCCTTCAACTTCTTTAAGGCTTAAAAGGCTTTTGAAATTGGAAAAAAATGTCATCTCACCTCTTCATTTATAGATGTTGCAATCAAGGCATAAGTCTTGCTATTCTTGTTTTCCCAAATGGCAAATTCATTATTTGAGGTAGGTTTTTTAGGTGCATTATCTCATTCTCCTATGGGGTATGGGTAAATGTTTTAAATCAAATATTTAAATAAATTAAAAGATTAATTAATTTAATATTTTGTCTTATTTGTGTTTAAATCTTGTGTTTGAGAGTTGAGTGGGCCAGAGGGACGTTGATTGTTTTCAAAGAGGCTAACATCCTCTCAGTTGAGTGGGCCAGAGGGATGTTGTTTGTTTTCAGAGAGGCTAACATCCTCTCAACCCCAGAGGATCGTTGTCCGTGTTCACAAACTCTTCTTGACCCCAGAGGATGCCATTAAGTAATTTGAATAAAGTTATTTAACAATTTCCCTTCGCCTTCTTGTCATCTTCGCACCCAACCCGCTCAACCATCCAATTTTATATGCTGCGACTGAAGACGACCCGTAACATTCTTCCAAAGTTTTTCCCTTCGCCTTTTTGTCATCCGGGCACAACCAAACTTCCAATTATGAGGAATTTCCTATTGGAAACTCTCACCTCATGTCCATGACAATGGGGAAAGTCTTATGAGACGCTCTCTCCCCATGTCATCTCATCGAGCAATAGGCGAGATACAAATTACCAAGCAAGGATCAAAACCATCCCATGATGTAATCAATGGGCGAGATACCACTTTCTATACCAGGTAAGGATCACAACCATCATATTTCATGTTAATCTTCCGAATAATGACACTCAATAGTCATGTGGTAGAACACCTTCATCATAATCAACTTGGGTAACACACCTCTAAGAACTCTCTCAACTCATTGGCCAGACATGGAGCGGTAATCCCATCAAGCCCTGCTTGTGGGTATGAATGCCAACTGGGTTGTACTCTCCATAGACCAATATAGAGGAGCAACATATCTAACCCTATCAGTAACAGATAGGGGTGATTACTTATAGATCCCTCAACTCTAGGAGCCCTCCATCTCAATTCCTTACCCTGGGAGCTTAAACAGGTGGGAAGATCTGGCCCAGTATCCTCGAGCAATCCTGCTTTTTGTAGATCAGAAAAATATCATTGTGCTCATATCTAGTATTGACATAAACAACTCTCTAAAGAGTTCAAGTATAATGTCTCAATAGCAACAGTCTCCTGTTCATGCAGGACATCAAATCAAATATTATATTAGAACAAATATATACATCAGAAAAGGATACCTTATTCATCCTCCCTCTTGTAGAGGCAACAAATACAAGCCTAAGCTTGTCTCATACCATAACATTATCTCAATATATGAAGATATCTCAGTCCCAAATATATATGGGATTCTCTATGAATTGGATCCCACTCTTTATCATCTAAGTGTATCATTGTCACATCCATAACTTGTTCAAAATAACTCTCAAAAGAGTTTCTTCAACCTACCTCATAGCTAGCCATGCTAGCAACATTGAACTCAACCTTGCTTGTGCTTGAATGTTAGGGTCCAAACCTAACCCCTTTATTTATTTAATAAGCCCAAGGGGCCTGGTTAGAGTCATAGTTAGTTAGTTGAATCAATAAATCTCGTAAGAGGTTATCCGCATTAACAATAATTGTAAGTGGTTGACTTGCATTATAGAAAAGGGACCAGAATTAGTTATAAATGAGCCATAGCTAATAAATAAAGTGGTTAAAATGTATTATGAAAGATACCATTAGTAGTTAGGGTTTTGGATGTCATAAATCTATAAATTGTCTTTGTAACCCCCTCCTCCTGCATCTACCTAAGCAACCGGCCAACTCGAGTAAACATGCGACAAGAGGCCACTATGATATAATTCAACCTCCTAAGTCACATTAAGGAAGTGGAACTGATGGAAACATACCACCCAGACATTCAACATCAGCATTAGGACCCTCAGGAACCAATCCAATGTTTCTTCCAAACAACCCTGGGTCCCACTAAGCTTTTGGAACACTTGATCTCTAGACGTTCTCATGCTATGGGCATGCCAGTGTTTAGGGACCCCTGGATACTCTCATCATACCTGGTTTTGCACTAAAATAATTTTTTATTCCTCTTCTGGCAAACCTCGATGTTTTTAAAGGCTTATCAACACTTATCGATATCGCAACTTTATGCAGTTCACTCACTTGAAGAAGTTATGATACTCCGATCTGCAGGGTTTCGTTCTCCTCCAACCTTTGATTGCTGATATCGCCAATCATGTCGATATGCTGACATCCCAATCTCTGATCGTTGATATGCTGATGTGCCTATCTCTAATATCCCGACTTTCTTAGGACTTCAAGTCACTGAACTTTAACAAGCCATAAATTCTAATCCAGGAGTCCATTTTTGGACTTTCACATATTGTTGGAAAGCTTGTTCAAAGCACTTTCTAATGTAGAGAGTTGATATAGGCTTTGAGTCATTTTTCTAATTGGAAGGTAATTGCAAATGTCTCTGTCCATTGACTCTTTATCCAGTTGAACACCAACTACCACGAGGATCATTTTATGGCTTCTTTAGTAAGCCTGATACTACGATGATTCTGTACAAGAAGCTTGCAACTACCGTGTAGTTCCATCTAGCTCATCATTGTAATCATCATTTTATGGCTTCTTCAGTAAGCCTGCTACTGTGATGATTTTCTACAAAGAACCTCAACAACCATGGGATTCCTTCCAAACACCCAATCATCATTCTGACCCTTGTCTGACATCAATTCCAACACTTACACAACCACCTATACACCATCAAATGTACAACATGCATTGTATCCTTGTCCTTCACAAATTCCTTTCCAAAGTTCAATAAAAAAGAGGGTGTGTTTTATTTTCCTGGACCAAGGCATTCAACCAGAGATTAACTCAAAAATCCATGCAGTCATCATAGAGATAATTCAACAATGCATTGAATGCAGAGAATGGTGTGTCCAAATGGAGAGATTTGATAGAGAACAGAGGGTAGGAAACTAAAAAGAGTTACAATGCAAAAAACTAATTTTGGGGGCTAACTCTGATACCATGTCAGGCCAGGAGTAACTCCATGAATAACTTGTTTCATTTTCATTAAGAGAGAATATGACTATATACAAGGAGAGAGAGACTATTGGGTTTCATCTCCCAATATCTCTTCCTCTTCCAACTTCTCTTAATGAACCCCTTCCTTCTATGGAAAACATTTTTCCACAAGAGGGTGCTTGTGCTTGTCAAGCCAGCCATTTACTTTATACTTGTTTTTGAAGACCCACTTGTAGTCGATTGGTTTGGTTCCCAACGGAGGATCAAGCCGATTGGTTTGGTTCCCAATGGATGATCAACCAACTTCCAAGTGTCATTATTTGTCAAAGCATCATATTCGTTCTGCATCAATTCTTTCTAATCATCATGAGAAGTTGCTTCTTTGATGGAAGTTGGTTGGAAATTTTTTGACAAATTCAATTCACAATGATAAGAAAAATCCATATCAATAGGTGAATCAGAATCATCTACATCACCTCCATTCTATCTGGTTGAGCTTCTTGTTCATCTCTTTCCAACCTCATCAGGACAAACACATTCAAGTGTCTTTGTCAGCCATTTTGGAGGACCTTTTTGAGATGGCCCAAGATGCTCAGTTGAATGGGATGTGGCTAAATCAAGATTTAGTACCCCAACTCTGTCAATCACATCACTCAAAGTGTCATCGGTGGCTGGAGATTCATGTGAGCGAGAGAGTGCTTCAAAAGAATATTCCACAGATTGATCCAATATAGGAATCCCCCTGAAGATGTGGAATCTCATTATAAAACCCTTGAAAAGACTTTGCATGAACAAATCTATCCAAATGATCAAGTTGTCGCTCAATTAAATTTTTCAGTCTTGGAATATTCAAGAAATATCACATCCCTAGATGTTATAAACTTCTTATTCACTTCATCATAGAAACAATTTTCTTTGGAGGTATTTGAGTACCCCAAGAAGACATTTGTGACTCCTTGCATTGATTTTGTTTCTTTGTTCCTTCAGTATCAAGGCATAGCAGGTCGAACCAAAAACCCTGAGATGCCTCACTGAAGGAATGTGGCCATACCACATTTCATGGGGAGTCTTGTTTTTTATAGCATTAAATGGACACTAATTCTTTATATACACAGCACATAGCACTGCATCAACCCAAAACGTAAGTTCAGCATTCTTGAAAAACACCATGGAACGTACCATATTTAAGATTGTGCTATTCATTCTTTCAGCTACTTCATTCTATTGGGGATTATAAGGAATGGTTGTTTGATGTTTGATCCCATGTTAGATAAGATAGTTTTCAAATTAATTTGATGTATATTATTTTCCATTATCAGTATGAATATATCCAATATGAGATTGTGTATCATTTTCAATCCATGCATGAAAGTTCTTGAATGTTTTAAAATCTTCAGATTTGTTCTTCAATAAATAAACCCAACACATTTTAGTGTAGTCATCAATAAATTTCATCATATATTTATTACGATTTGGAGAAGGAACATCCATTGGCCACATAAATCATAATGAATGAGCTCAAGTTTTCTATGTGCTCTGGAATGAGAATCATGAAAATATTGTGTGTTGTGCTTTCCTAAGATACATGCATCACATTGCTTAAGTATCCTAGGAATAGTTAAGAAACCAATATAACCATTTTTTTCAACAAACAAAGGTTGTCATAGTTTAAGTGTCCAAATCTAGCATGTCATAAAAGACTTGATGGAAATGTACCTTCATCATAGTGAGAACTGTATGAAATGTTTTGCGCATGAAAAAAGGTTCCTTGCAGCTATTGTGATTCTAATTTTTGAGGTTGAGGGAGTAAACACATTGGACAACATCAAAACACTTTGGAAGCTGGGATCTAGCCCTGCCAGCTTAAGAGAGGGATCTCTCTGTTTAATTTAGCTTTGTGTTTATGTGATTTTTAGGCTAATTGTGAATGTACTTGTTTGTTTTGTTTGAAAGGTTTGGTTGATTTGAGTGTTATAATTCCATTGGGCCATGGAGTCTATAAACTAAACTAGAGTTTTGCATCAATTTTTAGAGGAGTTCTCACAGGGAAAGCTAGGTTGCACTAACTAGATCTTTTCAGAAATTAAATGAATAGTGGAGCAATAGAAGTGTAAGGTTCAGTGTAAACCAAGGAGAAATTAAGAATTCCTTGATATGACTTCATTGGAAAACATTAAAATTAACAACAGCCGAAATAGGGCACTCTGAATAATGAATCCTATTTATCACAATTTTTGTTGATTAATTAAGAAATTTAGAATAATAGAGAAAGGAAAAAAAAGTGTTTAAACAAATAGACAGAAGAGACACATCACCATTTAGTACACCACATGAATCCTGTGAAAGGTCCCTGTATTATTGATGCCACAGTACTTTGAAAATTACAATATGTAGAAGGAAATTGTACCAGGAAATCAACCCCTGGTACTTCAAACAATGAAGTGTTTATAATGAAAATTACAAAAATGCTTTACAAAATCATTGTCAAACCGACAGTGTATTACTAGTGTAATTATAAACTATATCATCTAATCCTGGCAAAAGAATAGGCCACGTAGGTTGTTGAATGGAAAGGTGGCCCTGTTTTGATGGTTTCAGCTGCATAGTCAACCCGAAACAGTGTTGTGATACTAAACCGGCCATCGCATTGGATGTTGCACTGGAAAGTTATTTTACTACTCCTGAATTATCCTTTAATCCAATAAATCAACCAATTCCTCCCATCTCTTTTCATCGGGAACTGTTAAATTTTTTACCCTACGATAAATTTCATCCACCTCTGTGTATTTGGCAAAAGTTGGTTTTACGGTAAAAATGTGTTTTACCAAATTCTCTACATGGCAATCACTTGACATAGTTTCCAAAAACGTCTTCGCTTTCATACTACCCTTAATTCCATTGAACTTAATGTTTCTTTTAGCCACTTCTTTCATCTTGAGGATATAGTCTTCTTGAGTGATCAATTTGTCGTTTATAACATAGATACTGGGCAGTCCCTTTTGCATTAAGGCCTCAATTCTATTTGTGAACTTGTTTACATGTAGCTCTAATGTTTCACACCTTTCATCCAACTGATCAATGAGATTTCTCTTTGCCAAGACATTCTTGACTGCTAGAATGGTGGCAGTCCTATCACTGGTTCCTAACTCCTCCAGCTCATACTTTGACTTTGAGTTTAAGAACTTGATTATATTAGAGGCTTTTGTGGGCATCTCTCCCAGATTTTCTCTTCCTTGCACAATAGTTTCTTTAGCCTTCTCTATCAACTCTTTCTGCTAAAATATGATTTGGATAGAGGGAAAATTCTCATTCATAGAGTCTAATATATTCATCAAAATGGTTTCCTTGGCTTCAGCCAAGGTCTGACCAATTGAAGTGTCCCTCTCTACCTTGTGAAACTTTTTAATCAGTCTCTGGGATTTCTCCATTTCAGTAATCCAAGCAGCTTCATCTTTGGCCTTTTGGACTTCCAAAGCTTTGATTTGGCTGTGCAACGTCTCAATCTCCTTTGACTGCAGTGACATGTTCTGTAAGGTCTGTGTTCCCTGTTCAACACTGGTAGTCTGAGTTGAGGAGGCAACTGTTGTGCTTGCCCCTGTTGATGGAAGCTGGAAAATAGGTACAACATCCAAGGGGACAATGGCCATCTTCAGACTATATTCCTTCTCCATTATCATTTTCTCCAATTTTGCCTCCATCTGCTTAATATTCTATTGTATGATCAATTTCATCATATCTTATTTTCATGCTTTAGTTTCTTCAATATCCTTGGTCATTGGATCCTCTGTGGCTGGCAGCTTGAGCTACTTTATGAAGGATACATTGTCCAAGTTCTCCTTTTTAAAAATATCTTTAACAACATTGATATTTCTAGGGTCATACCCTATCTTAATCACCAAGTCTTCCAAACACATGATTGTGTTATCCTTTACCAAACAGGAGACTTTTTCCATCTTCAACTGTGACAGGACATTTGCGAAAGAAACCTGCAATTTAGAAAGTGACATAGCAGTGTTAGTTAAAGTAGAGGATATCATTTCACCAGTTTTCTTGTGAATGTCCATTTGATCAATGGGATGTATGTCCTTTGTGCTGAATTCAAAAGTTGTGCTCTTGTAGTCTACCGCTGATTTTGGCTGTGGAATCTGGGCCTCAATAAAAGCCATTTGCAATTTTCCATGCTCTTTATCAAAGACTAACAACAACCTACTTTGTGAGTTGGAAGTCTGCTTCAAAATTTGGTTATAAGTGTTAATCTTTAGAATTTCATTTCTAAGATTTATCTCCCTGTACTTGTCAAAAACTGTCTTCTCTTTTTTTGTTTGGACATTCTGTGATTCCAGCTCAGTTTCCTTGTGACCTTGTGAAGATGAAGGTTCAAAAGGAGATGTTGTGAATTTGGTAGTTGCAGGTAGTGAATCTATGATGATCATGGCTACTTTCTCTTCAATTGCTTTGTCCATTTATACTCTAGGAGTTACCTTTTCTCTCTTCCTATAGATGATTCTGAATTCTTTAGCTTCACTCCCAGTTGTAGATGATGATCCTTCCTCCCTCTGTCTTTTGTTTGATTTTTCCTGAGGAATAGGAGTCTACATACTAGAAGTAGAAACAAGTTGTTCTTCAACTTCTTGCAAGGTAGTTTCTGCCCACTCTAGCTGATTGGAATATTGTTTTATGTTTGGTCTTGATGTATGAATGTAAGGAGTGTCTTTTTCTCCACTCTGAGCTTTGAGATGATGCCACAAGGGTCATAAGACCATGTAAAGTTGAGACTAAACTTCATTTCTTTAAGCGTTCTATCTCCCTATTCACCTGATGTCCTCATGTTTCACACAAATGGGCACACCTATGTCTTTATTCTGAATTGTGCCTTCTTCTTGGCCACTTCAAAGTGGATGTCATCCAAATTCAACATCTATCTAATATACTCCAGGGAAAAAATCCTTATTGGGAGGTATTTAGGAAGTTTATAGGGGGCCAATTCATAACCATATACCCTGATTTCTGTATAATTTTGGTATAAATTACAATCCCATGTATTTTCTTGGTCTGAGAAATGCAAAATTCTCTTGATTTCCTCACTGTTTTTGGGTTGTATAGCACTCTTCAGAATGTTCATGGATGGATGAACAAAGGCTTCGATAAACTTCTTATAATTGAATTCATGTTGTTCTCTCATGACCAATGAGGTCCAAAATATTATTGGCTGCTAGTTCCCTGCATCATCCAACTTCTGCAATGCAAAACTGAATTTGTATGCTTGATAATAGAGGAACATATAAATCAAAATAGAAGTGTAATTGAACACCTATTCTGTAGGAAACTTTATCAATTGTTCATGGATATTATAAGCCGAAAATTAACGGAAGTTGAACACCAAGGAGGGCTTGTTGTGTGTGGAAAATATGTAGAGGAATCCTAAAATGGGCTCACCTACCCACTGATCAGAATGATAGCCTAAAATGTAAGAAATCATGGAAATAATTTGCTTGGCCTGATTAGGGAAAATGGAAGAAGGATATGGAGGATTCTTTTTGGGTAATTGGGGATTCTTTGGAAAGAAAATCTCAAGAATTCTAGCTTTGGTGGCAAAGTCTAGCTTTTGATAAAGCTGGGTGAGGGATTCTAGGGAGAAAGGGGCAAAATTTTCCACAGTGGGGGCCAACATCATTTGGTTAATGGATTGCGCTGTAATGGTGAAAATAATGTCACTAGTATGGGAAATGATGGCTCTTTGGGTAGGGACATAACATGCTTGACATCTTCTGGTAAATTCTGGGGCTTGGAATGTCAAGGGGGAAATATAATGGGGGAGGTTGGACTCCTAGAGCCCAATTTCATCGGTTTTGTCTATGTGCTTATCCTCTAACGAGCAATACAATTCCAGAAAATCGTAGCCAAACTAAGTTTCATTTATCCTGTAATCCTTATTAGCTAAAGGTATATGATCTAAATCTATAGAAGGGGGAATTAAAATATTAATGGACTTATCTTGAGTCTTAGTCTTAGGAGGCATGACCGTAAAAATATGTGAATAGGATGAATTTGCAGAGGAGGCTTATCGAGGACAACAAAATAACAGACTGTCAGGTGAAAATGGAAGGTAGTGTCAATTTTTGTCGTAATCTGACTGTGAAATTGCTTTGATAGAGATCGTTGTGGGAAACTATGAATAACATAAAAACAACAGGAGTGGAAAGGGGTGAGAATGATAGGCTAAGAATATTTTAAACATTGAGAATAGTCCTATTAAGAATGGTGTGGGACCGTTAGTCTTAATGGTTACCCGAGAGAAAATCGAATTAAATGGAGAATGGTCGTTTTGGCCGGGAACACATTTAATTGGTTCTACGGTCATGCCATGTGGCGTGCAGAGAGTGGTGGAGGACAAGTGGTGGGGTGCGGCAAGATGGATGAGGGAAAGTGGTTTCTGGAGGGGGTAGCAGGGGGTTAACGGTTTTAGTGGGGGGGGTATGAAATCAAAACGTAAGGGATGGGGCCTGACGGGGAAAGATGCTTTTCGGACCCCCTCGGCGGTAAAGATAGAATGGAGATAGGGGGCGAAAAAGGATAAAGGTCGTGGATGAAGTGCGAGAGAAGATCCCAAGGGTGCTGAGTGGGGTGTACTTTATCCTCAATATGACAAACAAAATCTTTATCCGCTTGTGCTTTTGATATTTTCTTTCCCGACTTAGGATAAGGGAAAATGAAACAAATGAAAAATGTCAACCATAGCGCACATATTTTCGCTTTTAGACTTAGGATACGGGATAAATAATGAAACATATAAAATAATTTATCCCATCATACATATTATGGCCTTTTCATGATATTCTCAAAACTTAGGATAAAATTTACATAATAAAACATTTACCAAATCACCTAATCTACCTACCCTTAGCTAAACTAGCATTTTTATTTTTGTCTCTAGAGTGCATTTAGACTAGCAAACCCATTTTTATTTTCTTTTATTCAGAATGAAAAAACTACCTAACCTGTCCCTTATTTCTGGACCTATTGATCCAGATTAAACAGTTGGATCAATATCATTTTGTACCTAACTAATGATTTACCCAGATGAGATTGTTTGGTAAATCTTTATTCTGTATCTTAATTTAAAGAAATTCAAAGGAGTTTAATCATGTTTACACTGTATGATTAAACTAAAAACTAGTAATTGTGGCATTTTGAACAAGCTACACACAAATTTTTATTTTCAGTAATGAAGAAAAACTATCTATGAGTAGTGGCATTTAGACTTGCAACACTTTCAGTATTATTTATCTTTTGTTTTTATTTCTTTTGGTGGGGTTCAATCCTTTCTTCTTTTTCAATATTCTTCTTTTTTCTCTTTATTTCTCTTTTTTATATCCTCTTTTCATTTTTATTTTTATTTTCTTTTTATTTGTAAATCATTGGCAGATTGACAAGTATTTACAAAATAAGATTCTTGAGATACAATACTCAATTACCTTGAGATCATATAAATTATAGGACCCTAACAGTGTATCCAGCTGGGGATGGAACTCTCCTTGTGAGGTGCCAAGAACATGTGATCAATAGCCTTAAGTGTCTTATTTCAGCAATATCTACCTCTGATTTCTTTGTTACAGTGCTTATGTTAACTCATCAATAGAAGCTCAGGGCCTTCTCTGTGGGCTTCAACTTCTGTTAATAGGTCACCCGATCCAAACAATAAGGACAATGATATTTACAATGATAAATGTTAGTAATGCAGGTCTACCTTGCAAAACCCAGAATCTTTCCCATTCTCATGCCTACAAAAATGTTTCTCCAAATCTCTTAAAAAAAACATAAGATTCCAATCTGGCAATTTCACAACTATCACAACGATTCAACATATGCGGAAGCTTGCCAAACATATGGTTCAAAAAAACCACAAGCCAACAATCTCCTTTTCGAAGGTTTCAAATAGCATTAAAAGCCCCCTATAAAAAGTCTCATAAAGACTTTAACCAGCCATCAGTTTCATTGTTTAATTTCCAGGATTTTATAATTTAAAACCCCCAACGCTTCTCATTTAGTCATGCACTCAATTTTCATATGTTTGCCAATTGACATTAAACATATTACATTTGGTTTAAATCTCAAAACATCAAACTGGCTCACGAGGTTCTAATTTCATTTGACATTTAACCCAATCCCATGAGTTGTAATGCAGTCCCACGCACATTCAATTGCTTGAATCTTCACTCTGCACCTCCGGCATTTATCGATTACTGTTCCATCGATTCAAAATAGACAACACTCCAAACGAACTCTGCGCCCTTTCACGTATGTCAGTCATTCAAGATTATACAATATCAAATAGAACTCAAGAAACCATCCCTACACAGAGAATGTAGACTCAAATTTGCACTGGGCATTGACATTCAACAATAAATCAATTACTCCGGCAACAGAGGTTTAAACCATCGATTCATTCATCGCTTCACTGTTAAACTTGGTGTTTGCGTAGACTCACTTTCAGCTATGTATATAGTCTCAACAATTTCAATGGCATCGATCCAATCAAGCTCAAGACTAATTCATCAATCACACAATATACAATTCACACAGGAATTCTAAAACCAAAATTCTTCATCAATAAAACCAAATGTAACAATTTCAAAAACCTCTTAATTCATGACCAGATTTTCAAATCGATGGCCCTTTACAAATGCCCAGAGACTTACAAACTTTTTGTTGTCCAAGCCTCACCACTCCTCTCTCTATTCTATTTTGCCTCCCCCTTTTTCTTTCCAAAAAATAAGTTATACATCAGTCATACCTAACTACTTCTTCCCACACATGAAGAATTAGTTATTCAGTTATAACTCATATTTATCATCATTTAACTAAACTAGACCACTTTTAAATACCTACCCTTATTGAAATTAACACAAATTTAAAAACTAAGTCTTCCTCAAGTCTCGCATTTAGGCACAACATGTGACCACCCCGTCACATTGCTGGCCTGGTCTAGATGCTCCTGCATCAGACTCTCACGGTTGAAAACATTCATGATCTCCTGATCATGTGCTTTCAAAAAGGTATGAAGAAAAATAAAAATTCTTCCTGGATCCCAAACTTTGTCCTGGAGTTTTCCATATGCTCTGCTCCTCCGTTTAGGCTGCATGTCAGCTGCTTCCTGCTTCATCTTCCTTCGCTGGTCATGATAGTTTAGAGCTGAAAACACTGTAATAGGTTTTCTGTCGTGTTCAATTTCATAATCCTCCTCTTTAACTTCATGAGACCTGATCGCCTGCATAAGATTGTTTTCTTGGAAAAATCTTTTGGTCACATCTTCTCCAAAAGACAAACCAACATCTCATTTGCTGGGTCAACGCCCTTTATGGAGCTGTGGATTGCTCCAAAGTATTTCACACATCAAACCCTCTTCAGCTGGCTCTCGGAACCGAACAATGTCTTTGATATCATCCCGTTTTATACCATCCACACTAAAAAGACTATCACGGACAACAAAAATCTTGTCATTGAGGACATGAGCCAAAAACAAACAACAAAATGCTTCAGCGAAAAGCTCAACCATACTTCTGCTGTACTTGGACTTGACTTCGCCCTCAAAACTATAAATCTGGTTCTTACCCCTGCTTCCATGATTTCCTCTTGCAAGACAGAGTTCAGTTGGACACATATACTTGAATACGAATAGCATAAGTATGACTTCAACTGAAAATGATCCTCGATCAGCAAAATCACCATTCACAAGATAAGGATTGTCCTCCGTAGGAAGCCTACTAACCTCAAAGATGTTAAAAAGGTCATAATACTGACCATGGATGTCATCACAAACAGTGAATTGCTTTCCATTCGGAATGTTGATGTTAACCAGCGATGGCATTGCCTCCAGCAAATCTTTTACTCACAATAATATTTGAGATGCACACCTTCCGCGCATATTTTCCTGATTCTTGAAGTCATCCATCACTTTCTTTATAAATTCCAATGTTATATTTTCTCCTTCTATGCCATGTTGTCGCTCCACCTTTATTGAATGAAAATCATTGGGTTCAACAACAGAATGATTCACAAGATCATTCACTGAGATGGTCTCAATATATCTAATTTTCTTGACTTTCGTTTCGGTCTCTTCAAGCTGTTTGGTGGCATCAGGATCATTTGGACAAACTCTCTTACCCTGCTGTAAATTTTTTTGTACTTCGCTGATCACTTTTCTGATGCTGCCAGCCTTTGCCTTCTGGTCTGCTTCAACATCAGTTCCTTTATGTTCTCAATCTTCGTTTCCAGTCGATCTTCTTGCTGGTCTTCTTCATTAATTCTTCCTTCCTTCTTTAGCTGGTTGCTGCTGTCCAGCAGCATCTTCCTCTGTTTCACACATTTAGATTGTGTGTCCCCTTTCAACAATATTCCAATTGGTGATTCTGGACCTTCTTCTTTCTTCAATACTTCAGTGTGTTGATTTAACTCCAAAGAGTTTTCAAGTTTTTCCTCTGCATCATCTATTCTAATAATGCTTCCTTGGCCTCCCGAAGTGTCATGGACTATATTGACATCATTCCCACCAGCTCCTACAGATGTAAATTCAGATTTTCCATTCTGCATATCAACATCATTATTTACTTCTTTGATGGAATTTCTAATTACATTTTCTACTCCATGTTTTGAATCCCCACCAATGCTATTTGTCTGTGTAGACATACTGATATCATGTTCTGATGACCCTACAGAACTGACATTTATGCCCTGCTTATCAGTCTTATGTTTGCTTTTTTACATTTCTGTTATTTTTCTTCTTGCGGACTACAGAAGCACCATCATTACCACTGGCAGCAATTGGAATGCTTAATGGCATACTTGTTTCAAACATAGAACTACCTGACATGTGGAGCCCATCATTTTCAGTAACCAACTCCACAGAATTTCCACTGCTTGGCACTACAGGCTGCCCAGTTTTCTCCAGTGTTGATGGTTGAAAGCTCAAAGATTTTTCATCTGCAATATATTGCTGCTTTGTCTTCGGACGAATGCGAGTTTGCTTTGGAAATCTGGACTGATGGTGTTGATCCACATTCCTAGAGAAATCTGATGCTGGTACAGGGACAACTGTTAGCAATGTTTCGCTTCTCCGAGTCAAAGTACTGGGTAAAACTTTCATATCTTGCATTATAATCATAGGAGCTTTATTCAGAGCAGTAGTGTCAGAAATTCCTCTCTCTTTCACATGGACCTTCTGTTCATTCATCTTCATATGATGATTTAGGTCTTCTTTGCTCACATTGTTCGTCCTTAGAAAACTTTCTTGTTTTCCCTTTTCATATTTCGCAACATTGACAGGGGTATCACAAACATCATTCTTTCCAAAGTTCCTTTCAGCTGCAGCCACATCTGAAACTTGAATGGCATCACTATTAGAATGGGTGTCCCGCTCTTTAAGAAGACCATTTTGCTCCCTGAGATTTGGTCGACTTCTTTCATCTTCCTTGGTAATATAGTTACCATCGGCAAAGCTACCGCCAAGAATATTTTCTATCTTACCAGGAGCAATATGTCATAATTCTGAATTTTTATTTTGACTGACAATGACCTGCTCTTACTGCATAGCTTTAGATGCTACTGGCCCACTAGATATGGTTTCACCTCTAGGATTTCCCCCCTCCTGAAATGTTGCAGCCCTTTTGCTCAACTCTTCCAATTTTGCAAGAGCTTTTGCCTTCTGCTCTTTTGTTCTCTCCTCCTCTTCTTTTTGAGCTCCTTTCTCTACTGCAACAGCTTCAAGTACAAACACATCGCTACTTTCTTCTTCTGAGTATTTATCTCCTGAAAGATTCTTCCCCATACTTGTGACAACTTCACAAGACTGCGCATCCTCCTTAGTAATTGTCAGCTACAAAAATACAAGGTTTTACATTATCCAACCGATCTAGATTTACCCAATAGTTCAAGAAATCATCAATGATCTCCTCTTCTATTTCACCAATGGAAACCTCCACCTTCAACTCAGCTGCTCTGAGTTTTTCATGTCTCAATTGTATACTCATCATCTGCTCGAGCTTCCTCAGCTCTACTCTTAACTGCATGTTTACCTGTTGATCTCTTTTCTATTGTAGCCTTTACCACTTCACTCTCTTCCTCATGGTCCAACCATGTCTTTGGTCTTTCATATTTTCCTGTAACAACTCCATCAATAACTCAAGATGCACTGCTATCTCAGCTCTCTCTTTCTCATACTCTTCATCAGTCAACTGCTTCAATATGCCATTTGCCTTGGCATATTCCTTCTCCCTCTTTCTGCTGTGGCCTCTTTCTGAACCTCTGCTCTCTCCTTTATGACTTTCAGTAGTCATCTTCCTCTCCTTTATGACTTTCAGTAGTCATCTTCCTCTCCATGAGTTTCTCACCCATGAGTTGCACCAAGCCTCTACAACAGCAAACTCTCCTGCTTTCTCATACTCTTCATCAGTCAACTGCTTCAATATGCCATTTGCCTTGGCATATTCCTTCTCCCTCTTTCTGCTGTGGCCTCTTTCTGAACCTCTGCTCTCTCCTTTATGACTTTCAGTAGTCATCTTCCTCTCCTTTATGACTTTCAGTAGTCATCTTCCTCGCCATGAGTTTCTCACCCATGAGTTGCACCAAGCCTCTACAACAACAAACT
Organism: Pinus taeda; assembly: GCA_000404065.3. Classification (NCBI taxonomy): domain Eukaryota; kingdom Viridiplantae; phylum Streptophyta; class Pinopsida; order Pinales; family Pinaceae; genus Pinus; species Pinus taeda. Next base: position 6,625 of record APFE030673573.1, on the reverse strand, counting down.
CTCCTGCTGCCACTTACCTCACCAATCCTTCCCTCCGGATCTGGTCTTTTGGTAATCACCCGGTCCTCTACTGGAACCTTTTGAGCATTTCTCCATTGCTCTTTCAGGCTTCTCTCATCTGCAACTTTCAAGAACACACTTGTCCTTTTCATTCAACCTCTGTTGAATCTTTAGGTTTTGCCACATCACCTAGAACCCCTTGCTGGATCACTTCATCACTGCACTTCAGCTGTGATCTGCTTCCTCCCGCTGAGACTTTCTTCAATCTGCTTGCAACCTGAACTCTGCAAACAACTTTCAAATCAGAGGCAAATATCATCTGACAGCTCACCTTCAAGATCCTGTTGATCTTGCTTCACTTCCTCAACTGCACTTGCATATCTGCGCTGCAATCTTCATCAGTTCCAAAATCTGATCTTAACACATGCAATTAATTTAACTGAAAACTTAAATCTCCACATAGAGATATTTCTACTCTGATACCACTTAATGCAGGTCTATACTGCAAAACCCAGAATCTTTCCCATTCTCATGCCTATAAAAATGTTTCTCCAAATCTCTGAAAAAAATATTTAATATTCCAATTTGGCAATTTCACAACTATCACAACGATTCAACATTCCCATTCTCATGCCTATAAAAATGTTTCTCCAAATCTCTGAAAAAAATATTTAATATTCCAATTTGGCAATTTCACAACTATCACAACGATTCAACATATGCGGAAGCTTGTCAAACACATGGTTCAAAAAATCCACAACCCAACAATCTCCTTTTCAAAGGTTTCAAATAGCATTAAAAACCCCCTATAAAAAGTCTCATAAAGACTTTAACCAGCCATCAGTTTCATTGTTTAATTTCCAGGCTTTTATAATTTAAAACCCCCAACGCTTCTCATTTAGTCATGCGCTCAATTTTCATATGTTTGCCAATTGACATTAAACATATTACATTTGGTTTAAATCTCAAAACACCAAACTGGCTCACGATGTTCTAATTTCATTTGACATTTAACCCAATCCCATGAGTTGTAATGCAGTCCCACGCACATTCAATTGCTTGAATCTTCACTCTACACCTCCGGCATTTATCGATTACTGTTCCATCGATTCAAAATAGACAACACTCCAAACGAACTCTGCGCCCTTTCACGTATGTCAGTCATTCAAGATTATACAATATCAAATAGAACTCAAGAAACCATCCCTACACAGAGAATGTAGACTCAAATTTGCGCTGGGCATTGACATTCAACAATAAATTAATTACTCTGGCAACAGAGGTTTAAACCATTGATTCATTCATCGCTTCACTGTTAAACTTGGTGTTTGCGCAGACTCACTTTCAGCTATGTATACAGTCTCAACAATTTCAATGGCATCGATCCAATCAAGCTCAAGACTAATTCATAAATCACACAATATAGAATTCACACAGGAATTCTAAAACCAAAATTCTTCATCAATAAAACCAAATGTAACAATTTCAAAAACCTCTTAAATCATGACCAGATTTTCAAATCGATGGCCCTTTACAAATGCCCAGAGACTTACAAACTTTTTGTTGTCCAAGCCTCACCACTCCTCTCTCTATTCTATTCTGCCTCCCCCTTTTTTTTCCAAAAAATAAGTTATACATCAGTCATACCTAACTACTTCTTCCCACACATGAAGAATTAGTTATTCAGTTATAACTCATATTTATCATCATTTAACTAAACTAGACCACTTTTAACTACCTACCCTTATTGAAATTAACACAAATTTAACAA
>APFE030673566.1:42539-61482 GCA_000404065.3 Pinus taeda | reverse complement strand
GTTCACTCTAGCTGTCAAAGAAATGAGAAAGGAATGGTGATTAAGCTCGATCTGGCAAACGCTTTTGATAGGGTGAGACATGATTTTTTGTTCGTTGTGATGAAGAAGCTAGGCTTCTCAACAGTCTTCATAAATTGGGTGAAAGCTTGTATCGCCTCTCCCTGGATTGCGCCTTTGGTCAATGGTCGTTCTACAGACTTTTTCCAAGCCTCTAGGGGCCTGAGACAAGGATGTCCTTTGTCTCCGCTCCTATATGCCGTCCAGGCCTCGGTGCTCAGCTTCCAACTTGACCATAATCAGCAAAATCAAACTCTGCCTGGCCTCAGAACCACTCATAAGGCGAAAGATATTAATCATGCCCAGTTTGCCGATGACACCTTGTTGCTCGGAGGAGCCAGCTTAATCTCTGCCAGACACTTCATGAGGGAGCTGGACATTTACAGATTGATCTCGGGCAGCAAAATCAACTATCGAAAATGCTCTATCTACGGCTGGAACTGCTCGATCAAGGAGCTGTCTGATATTGCAAGACTTTTAGAAATGGATGGAATTCGGAATTGGGAGTCATTTAAATACCTCGGGATTCCAATCTTCAAATCTAAGCCAAAAGTTGCTCACTGGCTGCCATTGCTCGATAAGATAAAAAATAGAATCCAAGCTTGGGGTGCCTCTTGGTTGAATATCGCAGGGAAAGTCACCCTTATGAAATCGGTCCTTACAAGTATGCCTCTATATCAAAATTCTATTCTTCTTGCCCCCAAATCCTTTCTCAGCAAACTGGACAGTCTGTTAAGAAGATTCCTGTGGGAAGGTGGGAATAACAACGATAGAAGGATCCATTTAGTGAACTGGGAAATTCTCAAGAGACCATTTCTGGAAGGAGGCCTCCACCTGCGTAACTTGGCTGCTCAAAATCTTGCTTTGGGATCCAAAATTCTGTGGAATTTAGTCTCCGGCAATTCTAGCTGGAGTAAAAGAGTCATTTGGAAGAAATACTTCCAAGGGCAACGCTTGAGATGCCTGGATAAGCCCCCAAGACTTCTAAAAGGATCTCCGATTTTCAATCTTTGCAATGCAGCTAGGGAGTAATTCAACCATCATCTTTATTGGATACCTGGTAATGGCAGAAAAATCAAAATCTGGGATGACTCAATTTTGGGGGATCAACCATTGAACCAAGTGGAAGGGCTTGCAAACATCAAAATCTGGCTTCATTCTTGCAATCTGCACACTCTGTGGGATATTTCGAATTGGAAGGAAGCTCCTGATAGAACCTGGGACTGTTGGAACCTGGGGGAGGTCCCCTTTATGCTGCAGGGGGAAGCTTCTCTATTGTTAGATCTACTCCAAGGAAAATCTCCTTCTAAGGCCACTACTAAAGACAAAAGAGGCTGGGGCTCCCTCTCCGGCTCTTTCACTGTTTCCGAAGGTTACAAAAGAATTATTGCTGTTCCATATGCTCCACCCAATCCAGCTCAATGGAAATTTATATGGGACTTCCCTTCTCTCCCTAAAATCGACTTCTTCTGTTGGACAGTTGCACACCAAAGCATTCTCACCAGAGACAACTTGCGAAGACGAGGGATGGAAGGGCCTTCCAGATGTCCTCTTTGTTTGTCTGACGAAGAAACTCTCAGTCACCTTTTACTGCTCTGTCCCTTTGCTCAAGAAGTCTGGAGGGGAGTACTGATGTTAGATCCAGCCAACCTCGATTTTCCGGATAACATCCCTTCTCTATTTCGCACTTGGGCCAGCTCATCTCCCTTCAGCTTTAAAAAAAAAAGTCTTGTTAAATCAAGCTGGATGTGGATTCCTAAATTTATCTGTTGGAAACTGTGGTTGGAAAGAAATAACAGAATTTTTCGAGAAGAAAGTTGCAATCCTATAGAGTTATTTCTAAAATAAAAGCATTGCTGGGCGAGGCTTTGGAAGCCAATACTTCATCAAGGAATGAAACGAGTCTGGTCAAAGAGGAGGAGCAATGGCTCAAAGATCTGATCCCAAATCTGAAGGAAAGGCCCGTTCCTCCTGCTCTCAGCCAAGCCAACTGGGAGATTAGGCTGGAAGAATTAGAGTTCATTAAGTGGAGATTAGCCCTGGATGATCATTGTTTATTTTTCGACGGGGCCTCCAAAGGAAACCCTGGGGTTGCTGGCAGTGGTGGAGTTCTTTTGAGTCCTGGTGGCTTCCCGGAACTGCGGTTTCATTGGGGTCTGGGAATCGAAACCAACAACAGAGCGGAGGCTCTTGCGCTGTGGCAGGGGCTCTCCCTGGCGATTAACAGAAATATCTTATCTCTCTCTGTATTTGGAGATTCTAGACTCATCATTCAGGCTTTGCTCTTTCCTAAGTCCTCTCATCAAGTTCATCTAGCCACTATTATCAGGAAAATCCGGCTTCTTCTTCCCAAGTTCAATAAAATTTCCTTCTTTCATATCTTAAGGACTCTTAACTCTCAAGCTGATTTGGAGGCTAATCTGGGCTCCCTCTGTTCTCGGAGATCCCTGGTGGTCAACTCGATTGAATCTTCATGCGCCATTCCTTAATGTACCTGTTGTTCGGATCTCCTACCCTGTTCTTCGGGACCTCCTCTCAAAGTATCTTCAATCTAAGTAAATCGGCGGTTTCAGGCCTGTTATCAGTCTCCCTTCCATTGGCCTCTGCTTCCTGTCGCGTTCTTGCTTTTCAAGAGCCTTCTGAGGATCCTCAAGGGGGCATCTCAGTTCCCGCTTTGATATTCACTTTTCTATCAATCCTGAAAGCCGTGATCATCAAACCTCAGCTTCTCATTTCCGAAACGCAGAATCATATGAGCGATGTAAACAAGATGGAGCTCCCTGTAGCAGTAGCAGTCTCTCCAAAGCAACCGTGGATATACAGGTTTCTCCGGCATTCATTGGCATCGGTGCTCTTATGAACAGCAAAATCAAGAGCCACCCCAGGAAATCCTCTGGCTCCAAGCAATGTTTCACCATATCCAACAGTCAACTTAAAGAGAACCTATGTCTAAGTCGTTGAAGTTCAACATCGGGCGGACTGGTAATCTTCCGGATCAATGGCGAACATTCCAAACCCAATTAGATCTCCTCAGTTCTCTGTCTCTGTTTCCACAGTAATGTAAGAGCACGCGGCAGCTTATTTGCTGCCCTAAATAAACTTAACCGTTACTGTCGAAAAAAAAAAACATTGGATTTAAACTCCATTGTTTTAATTTTTTTTAATTACTATTAATATATATTTTATTTTTTCTTATTTCTATTATAATTGGATGTAATATATATAATATTGGTGAGGTTACATCAAGGGCGAAGAATTGAACCAATGACTTAACATATAGCGTTGCATGAAATCACCTAATAATCAAGTAATAACAACCTTTTTTCCACTTTGGGAGTTTTGCATGTTTCTTTGCTCTGAAGGAATTTGATTGAGAAATTGTTGATGGATTAATATTTTGATTTTTTTCGCAATGTTTCAAAGTTCAATCTTTTACATGTTTCTTTGCAAGATGGAATTTGATTAGCAAGTTTTGGATGGAAATAAATAAATTATTTCATTTTTATTTTTATTTTTAATATCTTATATTATTGTCGCTCCCAACTTGACGTTTCCTGTAAATTTGGGCAATACTTCTAGCCGTTCAGGATACTCATTCCAGTGTATCTGAAGTACGCACGTACCTGAAACTTGTGCAACACAGTCTATAAGTTACCCATTTCTACGACTCAAAATATGATCTAGTAGACTAAGTGAGTAATAAAATAAGCTAACCAAATAGCTACAACTATTCCCAAATCACTTTTATAGAGACTCAATAAAATAACACTAGGACTCATCTAAGATCTTGACAACAAAATCCACCCTAGCTTTGGGTGAGGTTGGAGGGAAAAACTCTGTCGATCATCCTTGTTTAGAAACACACATGAATCGGTGAGATGAAAAACCTCCCAGGATAGAAATCATCATCAAAAAAATAAATTTACCTAGGTTGTTACATACATTTGTCTTACTAGGATCATCTACATTACCAAATGCAGAATGGGGTTACAAAACTCCAGTGTGTATATAGTTGATAATGATGAATCTATGGATCATCTGAATGCTCAAACATGATGGAAGTCCTTGCGCGAAAAAATGTACAACTATGGGGTAGTTGACATGGAGTGGTCAACAAAGTCAAAATTGTCAAAATACCCCTCTAAGACCTAGTCGGCCTAGCAGTGAAGAAGTCTGCCTAATTAGGGTTATTCGTCCTCTTTGGAAGCCTATATATAAGAGACCATTCGACCTCATTTGGACATTTACTCACCCATACGATCAAGGAAGAAAGAAGACAGGTGAAGGTCTAGAAGGAAGAAGGAAGACAAAATTTCGATTTTTTCTCTCTATCTCTCACACATGCAAAAGAGGTTAGGGTTTTTGCAGCTACAAGGTAGAAGTTTCTCAAGAAGCAAATAAGGGATGAAATCCAAAGAAAGGTCAAATTGATCACCTACAAGCCTTTGAAGAAGAAGCAACCCAAGCGAAATAAGGAGAAAGCCTAAAAAGCCCTAATTCATCCACATGTGTGAAGTTGTAGCTTGTTGCAAGGGGGGGAAGATTTCCGATCTATAGTGAGGGCCGAAGTTTATAGCGAGGAGTCGAAGTTGTGCATTTGGAAGAGATTTGACTTGATTTGACTTGGTAAGAAGCACATCCTTAAGAAGGTTTGACTTGGTCTTGGAAGGGTCTTGGTCTTGGTCTTGGTCTAAAGGTCTTGGAATTCGTCATTTGAAGAATCTATAAGAAGAGGAGACTTTTGTGGGTTTTCCTCTCTAGGAGAGGTTTTGGCCCTGGCTAGCAGCCTACATCTTGTGTTCTTGTGTACTATTGATCTTCATGTTTTGGTAGTTGTTTGATGATAAGAACAACATAATAATAAGAGAAGAAGCAGCTAATATTAAGGAAAAGTAAAAGAATATCACAAGAAATTATCAAGTTAAAGAGAAATCACTTGAATTGTAGCCCTATTTTTTTCTCAGCAAATGGCAAGCAGTAGAGCTCATGCTTGGTTTTTGCCCACACGTTAATTTTAATGTCTCGACCATCTTTTGCATTTTATAATTTTCCTTCTTTTGGTTTCTTGCTTGTGGCTATGATATGCTTTTTACTTTTCTTTTAACCTCATCATCTTTTGCATTTTATAATTTTCCTTCTTTTGGTTTCTTGCTTGTGGCCATGAGATATGCTTTTTACTTTTCTTTTAACCTCATCAACCTCCGAGACAACATTTCTAGGCCAATGTTGCAGGGGAGTGCCCCCCTTGCTCCCACTCCCGAAGCGCGCTCCGCACAAAAGTGTTTAAGGAGCAACCCCAGGAGCACGCTCCCCAATCGCTCCCTTTTGGGATTGATTTTCAGGAGCGCGCTCCCACAAGAATAAAAATATTCAAAAAAAAATCGCTCCCTAGCTTCTCTTGGCCAAAAAAAATCGCAAAGACATTCCAAACACAATTTTTTTCAAAAAAACAAGAATTGTTTAGTGGCGCAACCTAATATTCAAGCCTATGGCCCTAGTATTGATATGCAATTCATGGTAATGTTAAATTCTTAAAGTAAAAGTGACATTCATCCTTTTTACGTAAATTTTTAACATTGCCATGAAATGATTGAAGATGTTTGAGAGAGGTTCCGACCTCATTGGATTTCATATGGAGAAAGTAGAATTTTAGATATCACTCAAAATCCAGCAGACTTATCCACTTTTTGGGATTTCATAATTGGGGGGATTACAATGTTTCCATTGGATTTTGTCATGTACTAGGGTATGAAACTCCTATTTAATCAAGAGCACCAAGCCCTCCATGTACCTTGATGTTATTGACATCGGTTGGCGAACTCCTCTATCATGACTCTATTAAAAATGTACCCATCACTCAGAAAATCATAGCATGTCAAGTCAAGATTTTATTTATCTTATGTTAATGCCTAGAGGGTGATATTAATGACAAAGACCCCAAGATAGGCAATGAATTTGATAATATGTAGGTATTTGTTGTAGCATGACTTTTTTGGATGCTAGAGGCCATCTAAACTCTAGATTCTATTCACTGATGTATTTTCGATTCAGAGATGGATTGCTCTTGATGCTATTTTGGTTATGTGCACCCTTACATGCTATATAAATGAGAACTTGTAATTTGTGGACCTGTGGTTGATGAAGATTATAACTACTAAATGATTGATGTTATCTGGTTTAATCCATGTTTTTATGCCTTTTATAACTAATTCATCATTCTACATTCTTTTGTTGGCATATATGCATCAAAATATATCAAAATATCTATTATATAAAATTTGCTCTCGATTCTCTCTCGACCTAGAAGCTTTAGAAAATTATTGTTCCTTGCTCTCGCTTCCACTTTCTAGTAGCCTTGTTCCAGGCCCGACCCAGATATGTGGACAACAGGAGGAGTGTGCTAGAACCCAGTGGACCCATGGTCATGTGTGTTGGAAAATGTAACTACGTTCGCTCTTCACAATTATCATTATACTTATGTCATTATATATTTTTGTAAAAGCAAAAGAAGAAAAAGAAATTTTATTTTATAAGCATGGGTTTTATGCTTAAGTCAAAATTGTTTTCTAGGTCAAGCATGTTCTTCATGCTTCTAGGGTTTATTGAGTCAAGAAGAAAATTATTTATGAATCAAAGTCATGTACTTAAGTCAGCTCCATTTGGGCTTTTTGTAAAAGTAAAAAAAAGATTTTTATTTTTGTCAAAAAGTCAAATACAAGACCAAGTCAAGACCAAGTCGACCCTCCAAGATTGACAAGACATCCTGCCAAGGGATGTGACCCTTCGCATGGACAAATGACTATAAATTGGCATTTATGATCCACCAAAAAGCAAGCAAGCAATTTGGTCTTCTGTAGCAATTTCTGTGAGTTTCTCTGAGGTTATATGTGCGAGTCTCTTGAGATGAAAAGGGTGAGGAGGATACACGAGTTTTGTTCTAAAGAAGACATCAAAGTAATGTTCAAAAATTAGCATCAAAGTTCTGTTCAAAGAAGGCACCAAAAATCTGTTATAAAGAAGGCACCAAAGTTCTGTTATAAAGAAGGCACCAAGTTTTGTTCTAAGAGAAGGTTAATACCTGAGTCTTGTTGAAAGAACACCCTAACTGAAGGTACTGTGATATGATCATGTTGAAAGAAGAATCCAAATTCGAACTTATGAAAATTTGGAAGATGAATCTTGGAAGGAGGGCTGACTTGGTTCTTGTGATGGTCTTGAGTCAAGTATATCTCATTTTGATCTGATTCTATAAAAAGAGAACACTTTCTAGGTTTTCTTCCTTTTGGGGTTTTATCCCTGGCTTGGAGCCTATATCTTGTGTCTCTTGTTCTCTATTTTTTCATTTTGGTAATTGCTTAATGAATAAAAGAATACAAATATAATAACAATAAGCAAACAATAAATTCATAATAATTATCAAGTATGAGAAATCATCTACTTTACCTACCTATTGATTTCTCAACAATGTGGACCCAGAGAAGGAAGATGGAGTATAGGGCTCGTAATGTACGAAAGGAAGTGATAAGTATGAAATGGGAAAACGAGATCATGCTATCTCAATCAGGGTTTCCCAAGTAGTACCCTTCCTAAAGCCATGGGTCATTAGGGGAGGTCCCACTAGACTAGGGTTGAAGATTAACCCCCCATTTAACGTGAGTGAAGAAGACCACAGTCAAAACCCTTCCTTCTTACAAGTCACCCAATAATCCATGCCAAATGCCTAAATGAAAAACAAGCATAAGAACCCAACTGCACAATGAATAACTTACCCTTTGGATCAGATAGCCCACCTTCTAACATGTGCTCTTGACAAATGGGTGAGTAAACATATGGTTGACGCTGGTGGCAAAGATAAAATGGCACATCACATCAACTACAAGGTGGCTATCAGGGGTTGTTAATTAAATGTTGGGATAAAATGATTAGGAGAAAAGTTCTCCTAGAGGTACCCACATTTGGTGGGTAACAAGTGCCAAGGTGGACCATATTTAATGTTAGAGCCCTCAAAGTATTTCACACAAGCATTATCTTCAAATGTCGAACTAACTTATGAATGTGTACAAGTTACCTCACTTAAGTATGAGAGGGCTACCATGTGACACTATTAGGTGCTTCCAACCCTCAAGGGGATAGCTCCTAGGACAAACCTTTCAAATGATAGACACATATGATAGATGTTATGGCTATGGGTTTATTTCATGAAAGGTGTCACAATCTTATGCTAGGTTACAAAAAACCAATGTCCATGAGGGCCTTTATAGAGGGAGTGCCTAGCTGCTTCAATTACCTTCCCTCGCCTTTGTTTTTCCAAGCCCCCAACATTTGCCTTTTTCTTTCTTTACATAGCTTGTGTAACCAGCTTCATTGATCATCATATATTAATGAGACACCCCCTTTTAATGATGAGCAATTTATTGCTTCATTGGGGCCATGATGTTTATAGAGAGTTCTTTTTACTTTGACAAGTGTGATATGCATGCTTACACTTACGATGAGTGGCTATATAAGAGTGGGTAGAGCTTAAGCTATAATTTGCCTTTTGCTTGCTTTTACATCCCTAACCATTCTTTTGCATTTTAATATTTGGATCATGCTTTTTTTCTTATAGCTGCATCAACCTCATTTCTATACAACCCCTTCTTCTCATGGGACAACGTCAATAGTGAACCAACACAAACAACTGACAACAACCAGTCAAAGATGAGACAATAGAGAAGGGGAATGATAACAAGTGTTAAGTATGAATAACAAGGAGCACTACCATCATCAAAGCTTCCTATTTGTGCCCCTCCTAGAGGGTAAAAGAAATACCCTAAAGAAAGTCCCACTAGATTAGGGACCCATGATAACCACCAAAGTGAAGTAGGGGAACAAATACACATCCAATAGGAGTCTATAATCCAATTCAACATGTGATCCATATTGAGATGCCTTAAACATTAACTGAAAGCACTTGAGTGTAAAAATGGTTAAATCATAACTCACAATAGGTGACCCATCAGATGAGTTAGATGAATGAATGCACTGACAAGGGAATCGATGATTAACATCTGAGGCTGGATATCTATGGGTCATGTTAGAGCTGTTGGCTGCCAAACTGTGTCATAGGAAAATTTCTCCTAGAAGCTACCCTCATGTGGGTGGGTAACAAGCCTATCAATGAACATTATAGAGAACAAAGTATGGGAGAACATGTAGACATCATAAAGAGTGAATTATGGGAGAACATGGAACTGTGATCAAAGATCCAAGGCCAGTGGTGAGGGAATATGATGTGCCAAAATATTTAGATTTTAGAAGAATGGTGAAGAGAAGCACACAATCCACTTCTCCTCTATGAGATAAAGAGGTGTTTCTTATGGCATAGAAGACATCAGTGAAAGTAACTGGTGCACCATAAAAATTTCACTGGTGCACCATACGGTTTTGGAAAAATGGCAAAGGGAAGCATATAATCCATGCCTTCCCTATGAGATAAAGAGGCTGCTTGCAATGGATGAGACAAGAGATATAGTTAATGTTGCCTTGAAAATAATTGAACTTATATTATTTGCCACTCTAATAGAGAATTCAAAAAATAGATTATAGATTATATTAAAATAGATTATACTAAATTTTCTATCAAAGAATGTAATTGCATTTAAGCTAAACTATGTGCCAATCTAGATGACGTGTTATGCAACAAACATATGTACTACCTTACCTTGATATCAGGCTTTTGATTGAGCTCCCTACATTATCCATTCAAAGATATGCACTCGAAACGTCAACTTCAAAATTAACTGTTCAACTTTGATATTTCAATAACTGATCCAACCATCACTTACATAGTGAGATTAAATTGTATGTTTGTGAAAATTGAGATTAAATTGTACGTTTGTGAAGGGATTGTATATTCGGTTAATGGCTCTGATACCTTGGGCTGCCAATGAAAGTCAATCTTTTAGTTTTTCCATTAGCATGCCATCAGGAACAGATATAGAACAATATGTCATTACAACAGCAGGAATTTATTTCATTTCCATTGGCAAGTCATTCATGTCTAATTAGTTATTGTGCTTCAGATTGTCCATAATTCTTTTCATACATCATTTAGACAAGAATATGCAATAAATTTATACAAAAATATTTTAGCAATTGATAAGTACTCGTACATAATATTGTTATGAAGCAAATGCTTGCAAGTAGACAAGAAAACATGAATTTACCAAAAAATAAGTAAATAAGAATCTCAAAACAACTATTTAGTATTTACGCTTTAATCACCATCCCTCTTTTATGTTTTGACTGAATTTAAATTCGAAAGGGCAAAAAACACTTGTAAACTACGTTTCCACTTCAAATGATCTGTCATATGTCCCTTTAAACATGGCTTAAACAAATCAATCTAAAACCTTTTAAATAACATGCAAGACTATAGTTTGCAAAATGTGAAATTTATTTGCTGATGGAGTCATGTGATTGCAAACCAGCATATAGTCCTCACACAAATGGAGATCATAGATAGATGTGCAGAAAATTTGAGTCATCTCAGTGAGGGCTATAAACAAATATATATAGATGAGGTCACATCTTGCGAGCTAAATTGTAATAGATAAAATCTCATAGCATTTTCCTGCAAGTTATTAAATTTTCTACAAGACTATCTAAATTAGAATTCAAGATTAGAATTAAAGGGCATTTTTACGATTCTAAAGAGAACCACTTTCATGGAGGCCTTCAGGGTTTCTAACAGACATCATGATCAAAGTTGTCAAGGGTTACTATTCTCTATAAATATGATATGCGGAGAATGGCAGAGATGAAAAAACATAACCTTCACAAAACTGCAGCAAATAGGTGTATATTATTACATAGACATCTGAGGACAGACAACATACACATTTTAATTTTTTGAGTTGCTCGTGTCCTATTCTTTCTGACAATGCCTTTGAATTTATGGCAAATATATGTGTTACTCTCCTGGAAACATGATTTACAAATTCAGCCCCCAGTTGTTCTACCTTTTTCTTCCACACCTGCAATACAGCAATATAGATCAACTTTGCTTTCCAAAGAAGCATTGTCACCACCATTATTGAAAGCTACAAAGTAAATTTGTATGTCAGCAAAGCTTAAATCAAGTATGTACAGTTTTCAATATTGCCTCACCAAAAAAAGAATCTATCACTAAACAATAACTATCTAAAGAATGTATTATTTCAATCAAATGCCAACACCTTGCATAACATTATCAGGCAGGATACAAATACAAAATAGTACTAAAGTTAAATTTCCACGTTTGAACACTTGGCATAACAAATAACAACAAAATGACATCCAAAGAAATATTGAAACAGAAACGATGTTCACATGCAATATGCTTGCACAGCTAAAAATATATGCATTTGATGTAGATTTATGGAAAATATGCACAGAAGTGAATTAATTTACTCCTGAAACTTGAGTGAACATGTTTGGAGGCATCTCAGCAGTTTTGTCTGCAACACTTCAAGAAAAAGCATGACTCCAAACCACCTTGGCCAAAAACGTGAGAAAGATTCGCTTTCAACTGTCCTTTTCACAGTAGTTACTAAAAGCCTAGATTTCTTACTTTTAAGGAGATGTTTTAGTGGCACTTTACTTATATATTTCTACTGACCTTATTATGGACTTCCATTAACCTTTCTCTGATCATTTGAGGACAATGATATAATTTCATCTCATTTCAAACCATCTCCAGGAAACTGGAAGGTAGAAACTGCAGAGATGATCACACATTTCTTGCACTGAATAATTTATACAATTTCTAACCTCTAGTCAAATCACTTTGACTCGAGAATGATTTATGTTACCTCTTGAACCACCATTCAATCTGTACAAAGTCCCAACCACAAAATGCAACCTCAAGGGAATTAAAAAGGAGGCCATTATCACCTCACAAACCCTCTTCTTCACTTCAGGTTGGCTCTTCTCCAACCAAAGGGGGGCTTCCCTATTTGATGTGAGTGGTAGCTTCAGAAGGTCTCCTACATAGGCATGGTGTCTTAGCATGTGGAAGACATTATTTGCCTCTTCTAGTGATTTGTCTTCTTTCCTAAGTCTAACTTAGGAAAAGTACAATAATTAAAGTAAATTAATTATTGTAGACTATTGAGTTATTTTCTAAGGATAAATAATTTAAGTGACTTACAAATAATCTCAAATGTTGATCTCTAAGATGCTTCTAGAAGGGAAATTGGGGTTAGGGATTTGGACTCAATGAATCTTATCAAGGAAGCCTATAGAGGAGCTGAAAACACAAGAAAAGCACAAGTCGTGTGAATGAGTCACCATTCAAAGAAAGCGATTTTCTCTAATGTGAGTGGCTCAGTGGACAATGCATGAAGAAGAAGTGTGAGTGGGTTTGAACAAATCCAAGAGGGCCAAGTAGGAGGAGAATGCAAGGCCAAGTTGCTAGAGGGAGATTGAATTTATCTAGAGAAGGCCAAGATGCTAGAGGGTCGAGTTTTCCCTAGTGCGCATCAGTGGCATGAAAGGAGGGCGTAGGTTGAGTTGTTGGCAGAGTGTTTGGGCCAAGTTCTCCAGGACAATCTCATCTAGAGGCTAATTTCCTTGACGCTGAGTTACCTTGGGTTGAATTCATTTTGAGGGAGTTGTATTATAGGTTCTAGGGTTTTGTATTTTTCCTTGTATCTCTATGGGTCAAGAAACATTGTTTTCGAGATAATGAAATGACGAAGAATTTTTGTGGGTGATTTTCTTTTACAACATGTGATTGATCTCTCTAGTTTATTTCCGTTGCATATATTTAATTCTAGAAGTTAAAAATACCAGTGATTTTATTTTTCAGTGATTCAATAATTCTTTGGGTAAATAAATAACTTGTTGGGGATAAATTAAATTCTTGTGAGAAAATAAATATGGCTTGTATTAGAAATTTAAAATGGTATAAGATCTATCTAGAACACTTTGAAAGGAAGATCTAAGATCACAAGGGTTTGTAACAACAAGTTTTCCTTTTTTGCAGCAACAAAATTATTTCTTAAAATTTGCAGCTAGGTTTTGTGGTTGTGGTCGATTTGTGGAGATGGCATCACTGAGCAGTTTGAGATACGAAGACAGGTTGGACGAGGTATCAAATTTCAATCCCTGGAAGGAGCGAATTACTTGGATTCTAAAGATGAATGGTCTCTGGGATTTAGTGAGCAGAGACATGCAAGTTCCTTCAAATCTGAATCTTGCAACAGAGCATTGGACCAAGGATATGAAAGTGCGTTGCATAATTTTGGATGGTGTGAGGGATCATATAATTCCTCACATATTAGGGAAGGACATCGAAAGACAGATGTGGGTAACTCTCACTGGTCTTTATCAAAGTACAAATGAGAACAGAAAAACGGTATTGCAGTAAAAGTTAAACATTTTTAAAATGAATAAATATGAGATTGTGACATCTTATCTCACAAGGGTCCAGTGGGCTCATCTTGAGCTCGCAACTATTGGGGAAACTGTGCATGATTCTAAGCTGATCAAAGTTGCTCTAAAGGAGTGTGTAAAGCAGTGGACCACCATTGTGGATGGGTTTCTTGCTCGTCAACAGCTTCCTGATTGGAGTCGATTATGGGATGACTTCACCCAAAAGAAAGTCTAGGAAAACTCATTAACCATGTTGAGAAAATCACTAGGGCATCTAATTAGGGTGATTCTCTTACTTGATAATTGCTTGTGAATATACGTTAGGTTCTTTATTACTTTTATTATGTTCTCTTCATCAAAAAATTATCAGAACATAAACATGAAGATCACAAGAAGACAATGAATACAAGATATAGGCTCCAAGCCAGGACAAAACCCCACGAGGGAGAAAACCCAATAAATCTTCTCTTCTTATAGAATCAAATCAAAGTGAGAAATCCAAGACCCAAAATCCAAGACCAAGATCTCCCTCAAGACCCAAGTCAGCCGTCCTTCCAAACTCTTCCAACAAGTCAAAGTCAACAATAGTCAAAGCTCTCCAAATCTAGTCAAACTTCTGATTTTCGGCCCCTGCAATAGGTTTGCAAATTTTGGCCCCTGTAATTTCCTGAAATTTTGCACGTGTGACAAAAACTAGGGCAAGAAAACTTCGCACATGCGACAAATTTCTCTCCTAAGACCCTTGCTCTCTTTTGACTTTTGCTCTTTTCCTTGTCTTCTTCATTGGTTTTTCTCTCTTCTTGGCACAGAAATTGAACTTGCTTGTGATGATCCAAATGAGGACGAGTTGCACTATATTTATACACATCCAGAAGGTCGAATGGGTCTCTTCCAAGGCCGACTTGTCCAGGTAGGGTCGACTTGGTCTTGTGGGGACAAAATTGACAATTTTGACTCAAATAAAATTATTTTTCTCGCTTCTTTCAAAAGTCCAAATGGAACTTGACTCAAGTACAATAGATTGACTCATGACAAATATTCTTTTACCTCAATAAACCCTAGAAGCATGAAAAACATGTTTGACCTAAATACCAATTTGACTTGAGCATGAAACCTATGCTTGAAAATTAAAAATTATTTTTCTTCTTTTGCATTTCACATGAACTATATAATGACATAAGTACAATGACAATTATGAAGACCAAAACGAGTTAAATTTTCCAGCACTCCCTATTAACTAGTTAGGTCTTCATAATTACACAATTGGTACAAGGATACTCTCAAATTGAAATATTCTCATAAGAAGAGTCAGATTGATAAGCCATAATCAAGCATCAACATCATGACTAGCATTGTCAAATTGCAATATTGCGAGGCCTTGACTAACAAGCTCTAACTCTCCACTAGATTAGAGCACAATGTTGGGAGGCATACATTTGGACACCAATACCATAGCCTCTCAAGGCACATACCCCATCTAGATGTTCACCAGGTATGTCCTTATATGACTATTCTTATCTTGGATTCCTAATCCTCAAAGAATATTGGTCCTCTTTGACTATTCTTATCTTGGATACCCTATCTTATTCTCAAAGAGTATCGGTCCACAACACTACTTCTTATCTTGGATTCCAAATCCTCAAGGAGTATCAGCCCCAGATGCTTATCCAATTCTCCATTCTCCCTACCAATGCCTTCACTAGACTTACTGTTGTTAGTCCCGAACTAGTGCATGACACATGGAGAATATGGTGTCCCACATCACTCCCTCACAACCGAGGAGGAGGTCCTTAGTCCCTCTTAACCAAGGAGACATCATCACAATACTTAGCTTGTCTCAATCATCAGCTACTTCTTCTTCGGTGGAGATCTTAACAGTAGTTGCAAGGGCTCCTATCTCGCATCATCATATCATACCTGAGCTTCGACCTTCCATGTCATGGAGCCAGACTCTTTTACAATCCAACTTTGTGACAGGGTTCTTGCCATCATCCTTTCAAATCACTTTCCATCGATCATCATTTGTAGTATCATCAAAAGTACCTTGTCAAATCAATTAATGTTGAGCCAATTATAGCTCTTTCTCTCCAACTGGGAAAGTGAATTTCCATCGAATTCATCATGCCATCAAATGATCAACAAACTATCTCATGACCTCCTATATCAAATTGTTGCCTTTCTTGCCTTTATGGTGTACACATTTCTGCCATATTCTCTTTCAAGAATTCATACCATATCCAAACACCTTTTCAATATCAAACTTGCCAAATCATGATGGCCTTTAGTCAAGGTGTCAAATTCTGGTACTTACTCCCTCTAAGATCAATATCACTTTGCATGGTCTATCTTCACACTGTACTAGAATTCTTCTTCAAGCACTTCAGCTTTCAATCAACAATCAATGTGTTCTTGAACCATTCAGCAAGCTTCAATATCATATCCACCAGAATCTTTACAGCTCCCTCTAAAGTTATCATTACTTTCTTACATTCTTCAAGAGACCATATCGGATATTGATCAATATCACCATGTGTCTTGCTCATTTATCATGCTTCTATATATCGAATAACCATATGGAAGAGTCCTAATTTTTCCAATCTAACCAAGACATACCATGTTCATGCTTCCAAGTATATTTTTGCATCCAACTCTTCCTACAATACTTTTTGAATACATGAATCTACTTTCTAATAAAGAGCCCCTTTTCTAAAGATATGCATACCTCATCCTTTCATATATCCACCTAGTTGATTTCCTTCTGAACAAATTGCTTCTTTAACTTTCCTTGAAGATACTGTCTATGATGAGACTCCTTTCTTAAGATGAGAAATGCTTCAATTATACCTTTATGCTGCAACTCGACTATCTTCATACCTTCAAGCTTCTTTGATACTTGCTTCCATAAGTGGAATATATCTCTGCCATGTTACTATGAATCTTCCATACATTGAGGAACCTTCTATGATGTTGCATATTGTCCTTATCTTGTTTAATGGATTTGATTCAATAGTAGATGTTGAAATTTCTAAGTATGACCTGTTAGAAATTTTATTTGTATTCTCTGGTTTATTTCTCCTTGTTGTCGCACAAATTGACACGACAACGCTCAGACCGGGGGCTGTCACTTTGATCCCCGATCCCTCCGTTTAAGCCTGTCTCCCGCGGCTAAGGGGGGTAGATCCTGTGAGATGATGAAGACCAACTGTCGACTAGTTGGTTGGGAGACACGAGACACGATTTTAAGATAAGCACTAAAAATGATTTGATTAGTTAGCATACCAGTGCCTTGATGATTACTTAACAGTACACAACGATCATTTATCATTAAATAACTTTGAACAATGCAAGATATCCAGTAAAATCACAATGACCAAAACAACGTCCAGCAACTGAAGACCTCGAAAAGATAAATTGCTCAACATCATCACAAGAATCGTAAGTTATTAACCAGATATCAATTTCGCGTCTCGACTTGAAAGCTCAGATCTCAGCATGAAAGATAAAAATTGAAACCACTGAATCTGGCAAGAATAATTTTCCACGATGAATTTTTATAGCTTTTCTAACAAAATTTTAACTTAAAACAAAAATTTAAAATTTAATCCTAAGCCCTAAAAGAAAAAATTTTATTTGATTTTTCACTTTATATTCTTTTTATGTTTTTAATTATTTAAAAACAAAATTTTTTAATTTATTTATTATTTTATTTTTTTTTTTTATAATAAAAATTAAAAAAGAGAAAAACTAATCTAATCTATTCTAAAAAAAAACTAAAAAAGTCAAATCTACAATCCAAAAATAACTCTAAACCCTAACCTTTTTTTTTTAATGATTTTTTCTTTTAATTTTTTAACAAAATAAAAAATCTAAAAAAAATTAAATTTAGATCACACATAATAGCTAAAACCCAAAAAAAAAAGTAACTAAGGAAATTGATTTATTTTTTATTTGTTTTTTTTATTTTTTTTTTATATATTTATTATTTTTTAATTTTTATGAAACAAAGTTAAACATAATAAAATAAAAAGTAAAACCCAAAATCAAACTAAACTAACCCAAAATCCTAACATATATTAAAAATAAAATGAAACTGACGTAACTAAAAAAAATAAAAAAAATGACAAAACTAAAACTATTTTAATACATACAAACAAAACCCAAAGAAAACGTGACTATTGGAAATAAAAATGAAAACGATTAAAACCTACGCATACCCCACACAAAAACGATTTTGAAATTCCAAAGCCCGACTATGCCCACGCTGATCAGAGAGCCGCGTCAACGGTTGAAGATTTACCTGGCTCGATAAACATCAGGATCGTGATTTTACTGTGCGATGGCAGGGTGCTCAGACGTGGAAAAGAGCTACGCCTGGGATGATCGAATCGAACCCACAAGTATTCCTGCAGGTGCACGCGCGAACAGGTGATAAACGCAATACGAATGGTTCTTTCTTCTTTAATGTCTGCAGGTCGACGCACTGATTCATAGACGTTCCTTAGATTTTGAATGTGCCCACGGGATCAACAAAAATCGATTGCTTTGGTTTTTTGAATGTGCTTTGCAGGTGATCAGCGTGCCGGTAAAAAAATTTCGACGGCCAGGAGTTTATCCACGCATATCAGTTCATCAAAATTTGTTTGCAGGCTTGGACGCGTGCGGGTATGGAGCAGCAGACCGATTTTAACTGGCCTGTCAATCAGATTCACGCTGGAAAAAATTTTCATTTTCCCTTTAAACTCCTACCACGTCAAACTGTGCCCAACATATGTAGATTTTACCTGGTCCGATGTCTGATCTCTTTGATATCATAACATAAACCTGTAACCTGTGATGAAACGTCCAATAAAAATATGTGCAGGAAGACAAAACCGAAACCCTAAGTCAGGAAAAATTTGAAACCCTAGAACAGTTAAATAATTTACAAAATTTTTGGCCCCTTAGCAACCAGATTCACGAATAAGCACAGTAAATATTTAAAGAAATAATGATTTTCAGATTTTCACTGTGAAAAACTTCAGAAAAAATCTCTCATGCAAATTAAAAATAAACTGAATGATAGACCCAGGATCAAATCCAACTGGGCTCAGCAAAAATGCTTGTGGGAGCTGGCTGGTTCAGCCGAGAACTTCCCCGAACGCCCACAAAGTTCCTTCAGAAAACGTTTCTGCACAGCTCAAAACAACCATTAGTAAAGAGGGCAAAAATGTTGCTAGATCTCAGGAAGTAATGGAAATACCTGCCATTACTTCAGAAACCCTAACAGCACCCAAACCCTAGCAAGTGAGCAAGATACCTGTGCTCACAATACTCTACAAAAAAGCTATTATTAACGGCTGAAAATAACATATGCAGAAAAATTAAACAATCTCACAGCATTCAAGAGAGTAACACCAGCAAGATATGGACCCCAAAGTCTTCTTTATTAACCAGAAACAGATTTACAAGAGAGCTTCTTCAGTCTTTGACTCACAGATCAGATTATTTG
>APFE030673566.1:0-42290 GCA_000404065.3 Pinus taeda | reverse complement strand
GGGGATTTAAAACATTTTTCGACCCTCAGGACACATTACATTATGACTTTTACAATTTACATCTTAAAGGAGAAAAACCCTTTTAACATAGACCCTCACAAATCACCCAATTCTGCGACACAACTATAATCTAGCAGATCAACACACTAGGATTCTCCTAAAATTCCAATGACAAAATCTATCCCGGCTTTGGGGTCAGGTTTGAAGGAAAACTCTGCCGATCCGTGGATCGGTGAGACGAAAAACCTTCCGGGACATAGATTATCATAAGAAAGTTAGGTCCACCTAGGCAATTTTACAACAAGACTCATATCTGCTAGGATTATTTACAATTAATACATGCAAACTGGGTTTACAATTAGATTGATCAAGCTGCTGATGACTGCAGGATGGCATGGACACGCTGATCAGGTGCTACCCTTTTTTCCGAAGAAAAAGGGGGTGTACTGCATGGATAGTTGACCGGTAGAGGTCAACACTCCTACTTGTTAATTACGAACAAGTTATTTAAACATATAAATATCGAAATAAACACAATAAAATCTCAACCATATACATATCAATAACTGAAAGAAATGGCAAAAACACAAGTGACACAGTTATTTTTGGACAACTCGTCCCCGGGAAAACCCAACTTGGGAAAATCGGTGCAGCAATTCTTAGGGTTATTTTTTTATGCAGTCTATCTTTGAATACAACTGGGTGCCAAACTGGCTCACCCGACAAAGAAAATAATCCAGCAGTAATACCTCTCTATTCAGAAGCAGATATTCATAAAATCTGCCCCATGAAACCCTCTCCAGCACAACTGAAGCTCTGCATCAACCCTCTGAGGTACTGCACAGCCTCTATGGTCCTCTGCATCAATCCTGTAGTCTCAGCATGGATGACACAGGCCCTTCTAGCCTCTTCGTTGTCTCAGCGTGGATGATGCAGGCCCTTCTGGCCTCTTCGTTGTCTCTACATGGCTCTCTCTAGCTTCTGCATCTGCCTCTCAGCCTCTGCACTGGTCTCTCGACACTATCTCTACCTCTCTGCGTCATACTCACTGCCCCTCGCTGGAACTGATCACTGATTCGATTTCTCTTAGCAAACCCCACTCTAGAAAATTGAATGACTGATCACTTTGTTGTATTCTCCAACTGACCCTCAAGCCTCCTCTTATACTTTTCCTGTTGGTCCTTCAACGACCGAGATTACATCTCTAATCAACAGCTAAGATTAAATTTGGCTTGATCCATGTCATTTAGAACCTTCTAACCCAGTTTTATATTAATACCCATTAATATTTTGTTTTTCCTAAGTTTAAACTTAGGAAATCATTTAAAAATATTAACTATTTTAATATCTCCTTAACCGGGTAGAATCTACCCAAACCATTTCTGGGTCTTGGAGACCTCATGTGCTTTAGCCTCTCCACCAATTTTCATGGCTAGAGCACATCCGATGCTACCCCCAAATCAATACTCCCTCTTAGCAAGGAATGTGCTCTAGTAATACTCCACACCGAGCATCACTACGATTATACGGCACCTGTACCTGTGTTGATGATGGGCCTCCCTTCCCATCATCCTTTGCACTGTTGCATCCTGTACTGCTGCCCATCATCCTTTGCACTGTTGCATCTTGTACTGCTGCCCATGGCTCTGCCACTGCCACTGTTGCATCTGTATGGCAATTCCCTCTGCATCTGTTCTGTTGCTGGTCCTTTCTCCAACACCGCATCTGCACTGCAACCCCCTCTCATCATGTTGCATCGTGCTGCCGCTTACTGCTACTGCATTGCAACTCAGTTACTGAGAAGTAAGTAACTGATCCACCCAACTATTGACATCCCTGTCAGGCTAGAAACAATCTCGATGTTGAAGCTCTCTCTGTCAAGATCAAGTGCTCCCTCTACTGCCTCTGCACTACTGCAACAACTCCCTGCCTCTCGCACTGCTGCAAACCTCTCTATACCATCCTGCACTTTTGCAACCACCTTTGTGCCTCTCGCACTATTGCAGCTTGCTAGCTCTGTGCTGCCCGGAACTACTACACTGTAGCACTTTTTGTCGCTTCATCCACGTCCATTTCTACCAACATCCACCAATCCTACTACTCTCACTTCGGGGCTCCTGTAGCAAGGTATAATCCAAGAGTTTGGGTACCTCAAGGATCCTGCTCCTCATTGCCTGTAGTCCTCCTGACTATAGCTCGATGTCTCCCCACCTCTTCTCTATAGGTACATGAGCACTCATGGCACAATCATCATCCTCCTCTACCTCCTTTTCTACCTTCATTGGCACTGCCTTGGAGTCGAACGCCTCTCCCTTATTCTTCTTCCTCGGACACTGGTTCGCATAATGACCCAGTTCCCCACAGTTGAAGCACTTAACCTTGGAGAGGTCTTTTTTCTTCCTCTTCTCCTGCTTCCCTGCAAATGCCAACGCTACATCCTCTTCCTCTTCCTTCTTGATCCAAACTCCTTTGCTACTACTTCTCGTCTTAGACAGTCGTCTGATCTCTTCTTGGCGAAGAGCTGCCCACACTTCTTCCCAATCTGGAAGATTTGCCTTGCCCAAGACAAATGTCTCGCAATCCTCAGAGACTGCATTTAGGGCGATCCTCACCATCAACTCCTAATCCGGCATGGCTCCTATGGAAGTCAGTTGGTCTCGAATCTCCTTCAATCTAACGAGGAAGTGATCTATCTGCTCCCCCTTCTGCATCTGGTATGACTGCAGTTGATTCTCAAGTAACATCTTCCTCTGCACAAAAGTATGATGGTGTCTTCATGGTGTCCCACATTTCCCTTGTCATTTCCTTCTCGGCAATATGTTGGATCACATGATCCTCGACCCCATCAAGGATGTGATGCATTTCACCTTGGCCATTACCTCCTCGTACTTTTCATTATCAGCCAGGTCAACTAGGATAGCCACTATTCTCAAGGCGAAGGCCTTAATGCCATGTCTATCTAGAATGGACAGGATCCTGGCCTTCAAGACCACAAAGTTGGACACCCCGTCCAACCTGTCTTGATCCCTCAGTCCATTCATGGCCATCTCTCTACTCTTCCTTTCAACTCCTCCAAGTCTCTACTTACCTCTAGAAGTTCTCTCTCTGACTCCCTCTGAGTCGCTACTTCTCGTCTGGAAGTTCTTTGCTAGACTCCCTCTGAGTCTCGATTTCACTCCTGGAAATCTGTCTGCCAACTGTCAAGTCGCACCTTTTCGATCTCCTATGCACCTGCAACACAAATCCGGATTCCTTGGCTAGAAATCTGCCTCGGTAGCGACTCCCTCTACCTTGGTTTTAACCCATTAGGTATTGTTCTGTCTCGGCAACAACAGCACCCCACCAGCTTCACTCCTCGCAAATTGCCCACAGCTTCCTAAGCCCCAACAACCGGAGGACTGAGCCTCTAGGCTCTGCGCAATCCCGACACTCGTTGAAATGCTCCCCAAGCCAACTGCGTCAACCCTCCTAGTCTCTGCGTGGCTCTTAGTGAGCCTTTTTCTGCCCTCCTCAACCTCTGCACTGACCTCTCTCTAGGTCGAACTAATGAGGCAATCCCTCTGAGTCAACCCTTCCCCGTCGCTTTCTGCTACGAATAGCTATTGTCCCTCGGGACAGCTATCTCTGCTGCAAATGCTCTGCTTCAGCTGGTGCCTTCAGCTCTCCTGTGATGTGCAACCACGCTGTAATACCATGTTGAAATTTCTAAGTATTACCCATTAGAAATTTTATCTGTATTCTCTGGTTTATTTCTCCTACTTGTTAATTACGAAAAAGTTATTTAAACATATAAATATCGAAATAAACACAATACAGTCTCAACCATCTACACATCAACAGCTGAAAGAAATAGCAAACACACAAGTGACACCATTATTTTTGGACAACTCGTCCCCGGAAAAACCCAACTTGGGAAAACCGGTGCAACAATTCTGAGGGTTATTTTAATATGCAGTCTATCCTTGAATACAACTACGTGCCAAACTGCCTCACCCGACAAAGAAAATAATCCGACAGTAATACCTCTCTATTCGGAAGCAGATATTCAAAAAATCTGCCCCACGAAACCCTCTCCAGCACAACTGAAGTTGTGCGTCAGCGCTTTGAGGTACTGCGCAGCCTCTACGACCCTCTTCGTCACTCCTGCGGTGTCTACGTAGATGACACAGGCCCTTCTGGCCTCTACGTTGTCTCTGCTAGCCGTTGTGTGGCTCTCTTTAGCTTTTGTGTCTGCCTCTGAGCTGGTCTCTCGGCACTATCTCCGCCTCGTACTCACTGCCCCTCACTGCAACTGATCACTGATTCGATTTCTCTTAGCAAACCCCGCTCTAGAAAATCGAATGACTGATCACTCTGTTGTATTCTCCAACTGACCCTCAAGCCTCCTCTTATACTTTTCCTTTTGGTCCTTCAACGGCCGAGATTACATCTCTAAACAACGGCTAAAATTAGATTTGGCTTGATCCATGTCATTTAGAACCTTCTAACCCAGTTTTATATTAATACCCATTAATATTTTATTTTTCCTAAGTTGAGACTTAGGAACTTCATTAAAAAAATTAATTATTTTAATATCTCCTAAACCGGGTAGAATCTGCCCAAACCATTTCTTGGAGATCTCATGTGCTTTAGCCTCTCCACCAATTTTCATGGCTAGAGCACATCCGATGCTACCCCAAATGAACAGTAGATCCTTGTAATTCCTTTTCTTGCTAAATGATAGCTTCTAGAACATCATGATAC
Source organism: Pinus taeda (assembly GCA_000404065.3). Classification (NCBI taxonomy): domain Eukaryota; kingdom Viridiplantae; phylum Streptophyta; class Pinopsida; order Pinales; family Pinaceae; genus Pinus; species Pinus taeda. The sequence continues at coordinate 37,547 of APFE030673566.1, read as the reverse complement.
AATGTCGTTGTTACATCAACTGTGAAGTGCTAGATGGTCCAATTCTTCCTAATCTTGTCCTTGCTAGATGTTTGGATGACTGCTTCCAATAATGCAATTTACTATGTAAACTCTAACTCTTCTAATGCTATATACTTCTTTCCATGATGCCATTATTTGCAAAATCCAAGACTCTCCTACAAATGTAATTGCATATTCTACTCTAATTGTCATCTTCCAATAAAAGAGAAAACTAATTGCTAGTAGACTTGGTAGTGGTGGAGATCTTTAATAATAGAGACCCTTATGATCTTCATTCTTCGCCTTCTTTTCAGGTTTTTCATTTTCTCCAGCAATGTGAGTTCCACTCCTTTCCTTCTTCTCATTGTTCTTTCTATTTTGAGGATCCTTAGGACAAAGTCCCTCTTAAAGTGTCCATATTCATTGCAACCAAAGCATTGTACTTTGGACATATCTTGTCTTCCACATGGTTGATTGTTGTTTTCTTATTGTACTTCAGACAAGGTTGAAATCTTCCAAACTTTCCATTCTACTTTTTCAATCTAGAAGCAAAAGCTCGAGACTTTTCATTGTTGGGTTTGGTGTGTTGATTTGTGTCGCTTGGGAGGTACTCCAAGCCCTAGGGTTCAGGGTTTGGAGGGAAAAGCACCACAAGGGCAGCATGTGGGCTTGGAACCCAAGTGTCGGGTTTTGCACCCATCGATGTTTGGGCCAAAACCTTGATGGATTTGCGACATGTGATGGATGAGGATGATAGTGCTCAGCAAGACGATTCCAACGCAACGAGAATCATCTGATTCCGAGTTGTCGTTAGAGAGAAATAAATTTTTGAAGTTGACTAGTAATTATTGGTTTTCAAGTCATGTAAGCTTAATGTAAAATTCGTCCAATAGATGGGTCTCTTCAATAATTCACTGGAGCCCCTCAATTGCATATAAAAGCAGGGTGAGATGATTCATTTTAGGCATCCATAATGAGCAACACATCCTCTAAAGGAGCTTTGAGATGAAGAAGGCTAGCCACAGCTAGAAGGAGATCAAAGACAGCGTATAAGGAGGCCAAGGAGCAACGTGGAGGCTCTGTAGTTAAGGGTTGAGTTTTAGTGACAGCGAAGCTGCTGAGGGGTTGTTTGAGGGTGGTTCAGGACCGAGTTTGTTGGGTAGTCAAGGCTGAGGAAGAGAGGGACATAATAGGGTTGTCTAGGAACTGTTTGGGTTAGTGTTTGAGGGAGTCGCAGCTACAGCGAGCTGCTTAGCTAGGTCGCAGGCCATAGCAAGCAGCTAAGGTTGTTTCATGGTAACGTCAAGGTAACGAAGGCCTGTTTGAGGTAGCGTGGCAGTGGAGGGCTCTCTCCAAGGAGGAGAGTAGCCCATGAGTGCTTCATATTGTTGAATGTGTGAAGGGTTAATGGCTGCAATTTGTGCCCTAACTAGAGTTGCGGGAGCAGCAAGTAAACAGTGGAGGACAACAGTGTTGAAGTGTGCTGCGTTACAATTTGGTGACTAGATTTGGATCAAACTTTATTGCAACCTGTGGGAGCCAATTTGAAGACAAGATTAGGTGATTGTGCATCTTCATCAAAGCAGATCTTACAGTGACTTGATGGACCAAACACGTTACTAGAAGGCAGATTGGAGCTCAGGTATTGGCCAGCCTAGAGAGCAGTTGATGACCCGTGTACATGTAGCAGAAGTGACTTGCAGCCCTCTTGGAGTCTCAATGTGTAGTGCCCTTGATGGACTAAGGCACTACTAATGAGTAGTACGGGAGCGAAGGAAAGGCAAAACAAGATACGACATCGAAATTGCACAACAAAGTTTGTCATTGTATCTTGTATACCATAGACTGTTGTATTATTCAAATTTGGTTTAATATAACGAAGATTCGGATTGTACAATTTTGTTAAAAACTGTGTATATCTGTGCATATGTGATTTACTGCTTTAAGTTTCCGCTATGCAAAGTAGTTTATGGTTGAGATTCTTGGTTTGGTAGTGTCAGTGATTTTAAGATTCTAACCTAGACCCAAGGTCATGGAAATTTAACGTGATATGAGAGGGTGTCTGAGCTACTTTGGAAGTAAGTAAATCAAAGCTGTGCACAGCGAAGTACAACGTGAGAGGGAGTTGGTCACATTGTAAGTGAAGAACTCACTACAATGTCGAAGTTGCAAGTAGATCTCCATTTTGAGGACAGGTTGGAGGGGTTGTCCAAGTATAATCCTTGGAAGGAAAGGATCAAGTTGCTCTTGCAGGTCAACAAGCTTTGGGAGTTCGCCGAGAAAGAGATCAAGAAGCCAACTGACCCTAAAGAGCTGGAAATATATGAAGATTTGGATGCGAAGACGAGATTGATCATCCTAGATGGTGTGAAGGATGCCCTAATACCTCATTTTTCTAGGAAGAACAATGCACATGATATGCAGATGGCTCTTCAAAATTTGTTCCGAAATAAGAACGAGAACCGGGTACTGGTATTGGAGGATAGGTTGAAGTCCACCAAAATGATAAAGGGTGAAAAGTGACCTCGAATCTGACAAGATTGTCTCAATTCAAATATGAGCTTGCTGCCATCGGTGTGTCTACCTCAGATGGAGATATGGTAAGGATTGCCTTCAAAGGGTTCACCGAGGATTGGAATCCCTTCATCAAAGGGATTGTTGCCCAGGAAAAGTTGCCAGATTGGGATATGCTATGGGATGACTTCATTCAGGAAGAGCTGTGAGACGAGGATCTTCATCCAAAGAAGAAGGCTTTAGATGATGACATAGCACTTACATCGCGAATGAAGGGTAAGCAGAAGAAGGACTTGACTAAAGTCAAGTGTTTCAACTGTGGTGAGATGGGTCATTTTTTGTCAAGATGTTCAATGAAGAAGAAGGGTGATGATGAGAAGAAAGGAAAGCAGGCCGTCGATGTTGCCACTTTAGCTGAGAATCTGAGATAGATGATCTCTCCAAGAGATTGGAAGAGGACTTTGCTATGATTTCTCATTTATCGTAGGGTACTATCACTGAGGATGGATGGTAAGTGGACAATTGTGCGATGAAGCATATGATAGGGTCATAGGAGGTTTTTCAGAGAATAGTTGAATGGGACTCAAAGTTGCACATGGTGTTGGAACACAAGAGTCAGTTGGAGATCCGAGGATTGGATGTTGTGCCATTCAGGATGGAGACTGGACGTATGATCCGAGTCCAAGATGTACTGTTTGTACCAGGACTCAGATATGGCATGATTTCTGTCTCGATGATCGAGAGGAAGGGGTTTGAGGTCTTGTTCCAGGACGGGAAGGCAAGACTCAGGCCCAGAGGCTCTAAGTCCAATGGGATTGTACTCGGAGTTATAGAGCATGGTCTCTACAGGTTGACGGGCAAGCCTGTGGATCATGGAAAGACGCAAGTGGAGCATGCAGGTTCCAGAGAAGCAGGAGCAGGTGTAGATGCAAGTGCAGGCTTTAGAGGAGCAGGTACAAGTTCCCAAGAAGAAGGTACACCTTCCCAAGAAGGTCCAAGTTCTAGAGACTCAGAGGGAATCTAGTTCAAGAGGGAGCTTGCAGATTCAAAGGGAGACTCTGCAATCCAAGAAGAGCGCGTGGTCAGTGGGGAGGAAGGGTGCTCCTACCACTGCCAAGAAGGAATCATGGAGAGAGTGGAAGATATTACATGATAAGAATAAGAAGCAGGGTGCTTTCAGCAGTGACAACGACACTTCCGAGAAGGGCGTAGTTCACCGTACAAGGATTGCTGCGATTATGAGCGCCAGGAGTTGGGCAAGTGTTGCGAGCAGTGATGATGATGACGAGAGACTTCCTAGTCTTGGAAGTACCTCCCTCGTTAAGAGGGAGTGTTGATTTGTGTAGCTTGGGAGGTACTCCAAGCCCTAGGGTTCAGGGTTTGAAGGGCAAAGCACCACAAGGGCAGGTTGTGGACTTGGAACCCATGTGTGGGGTTTTTCACCCATCGATGTTTGGGCCAAAACCTTGATGGATTTGCGACATGTGATGGATGAGGATGATAGTGCTCAACGAGACGATTCCGATGCAACAAGAATCATTTGATTCCGAGTTGTCATTAGAGAGAGATGAATTTTTGAAGTTGACTAGTAATTATTGGTTTTCAAGTCATGTAGGATTGATGTAAAATTCGTCCAATAGATGGGTCTATTCAATAATTCGTTGGAGCCCTTCATTTGGATATCAAAGGAGGGTGAGATGATTCATTTTAGGCATCCATAATGAGCAACACATCCTCTAAAGGAGCTCTAAGGTGAAGAAGGCTAGCGACAGCTAGAAGGAGGTCAAAGACTGCGTGTAAGGAGGTCGAGGAGCAGCGTGGAGGGACTGTGGTTAAGGGTCATGTTGTAACATTAATTGTTTTGATAAGGTAGATGTTTTCATGAAAAATATATGTTGAGAAAAAGGGATATAAATATATATATATATATAAATGATGATGAAAAAAAATAGAAAGACAAAAAAACAAAAACCAAAAAAATAGAAAAATATATCAAAAAGTCCCAAATATAGTGCGCTAGCCAAAATGCCACTTTCAGATAAATTAATTGTGTTTAATTAACAATTAAACATGGTTATATGTAAATACAGTTTTATTTTATAAAAAGTGTAATGATGGGACTCTTTGTCGTTTATGCGATATGTAATCAAGTTTAAATGGCGCGATTTGTAAGCACTCGCAGATCAACGGCACTTATGCCACTCTGCACACCCCGAGCACATCCGAAGTTTAACCAACAAGGGGGTGCGGAAAAGTGGTCTCCTCTCATACCACATCCACCACGTGCCCCTCTCAAATCCACTCCACACTCCCCCACTCCAAAACCATAAACCACTGCCTTACCCCCTCCAGAAACCACTTTTCCCATCCGAAAGGCTTTTACACACTTTCCCTCCATTTTCTAATAAATCTCCCATTTCACCAAGTGTCAACTCCCCATTTGACAATCATTTTCCCATTAAAATTGTTCCGTTATACATTAATAACCCCCCCTTCGTGCCATTTAACGAGTAAGTCATAATTCGTACATCACCCCCCTTCGTGCCATTTAACCGGTAAGTCATAATTTGTACATCACCGCCTTATAACATTACTTGTGTTTTATTTCAGGTTATTTGATCTTGTATTTCCACGCTACTCTGTCAGGTCATAAACAAATTACTGCTACCAGTTACCAAGCTAAACCATCACCAACCATCACCAGAGCAACCAGTGAAACCCAAAGATTATTCCAACCATCAGTCAAGCAGGAAATCATTCATCTCTGGTAATTTCAATCATTTCCCAATTATTTTCTTTCAGTCGTGTCTTCCAAAAAGAAATCAAAAACCTCAAAGAAACCTATGCTTCCTCCCACTATCGATCTAGACCATCAACCATTAGTTGACCAGCTATATAAGGTTTCTGAAACCATTTCTGAATTAGATCTTTATGAAATTCATAACTGGTTAAAACATAAGTTTTTAAACATGAGTGATGAATTAAACCTCTGGCACTCCTCTTTACCTCAATTCATCATGCCACAAACACATTATTTCCTAGATTTTGTCTCATGGTGTCATATTAGGTATCTTCCTAGTCAAAGAGCAATAGTTTCCAAGAATAATGATGTTCTATTTACCATTACTGCCGAATCAATTAATAAGATGTTGCAGATTCAAAACCTTGAGCCTTTGCATCCATTTTCTCCACAATCCCTCATGGATATTTATAAAAAGCTTTACTTTCCTCAAAGAGCCAAGATTTTTAAAACTTTCCTGCCATAAAATATTCAATTGCCTAAGGCCAATCCACCATATGAAGCATCTATTTTTCCAAAAATGACCCAGCAGATTATATCCATTATTTCATGCCTGTTAGGTTATTATTCTGATCAATGGGTCGATGAGGTCCTCATAGGTTTCCTGTCAATTTTCTCAGACGATGAAAAGCCATCTCTAATTTTCAATTTTAGTGAATTCTTAGCAGAACCAATTCATGATCAGTCGGAGAAGTTTTCCTTTCCCCTACAAAAGATGGAAAGCCAGGGCCCCAGGAAATCCACAATCAGTGATCCATTGGTCTCGCTTTGGTAAGGAAGAACACCACTGAATTCATATTCAGTGACTCTATAGATCAATTTTTGTATGTTGTTTCTTGTTTACTTAAAGAGTGATGCAGAACCAAGGATTAGGCTAGAGATAAAAAAAATCCTACATCTCAGTGAACAAACTAGAACAGGAGATTGATATTTATACCAAAATTATAAAGAGATTAGGATCTATGGATGTGAATTACCTCCATATAGATTACCTAAGTTTGTTCCTATCCGAATTTTTGCACTGGAATACATCAAACAGATGATCAACATGGATCAGCTTCATTTTCTAGCAGCAAAGAAGAAGGCTCAATTTAAGATCAAGACTCAAGTAGGACCTATTATTTGTAATGCTAGATCAGTAGGGAAGGAAGCATAAACTCTTTTAAAGCATATGAATTTCAAATTAAGCTTCACTTGGTCATATGATCCCTTAGGAGTGATTTCAAAGTTGAGAGTAGAGCAAAAAGCTACCCCATATGCTCACACTCCTAGACCTGGGATAGAACAATATATGAACCAGGATGAATGGCAAGAGAATACACTTCAGGAGGCAGAAGAGCAGGTCATATCATCTACAACATCACACTCCTATACCAGAGGAAAAGCAGGACAAAAGGCCAAGGGACAGTGCTTCCCCTATGGTAACAGAAATTTTAGCTAATCAAAGAAAATTATATTTAATTACCACAGATAAATCTAGATTTTCTAAGATTAAAGGTACAATCACAGGTAAAGCTTTTATGGAAGGACTCAAGTATGATTTACTCATCAAGCATGAAATAAATCATCTAGTTTTGGTTAAACCAACTTTCCAAAAATATATTGATACAGATGAAACATTAAGAAAATTGGTTAAATGCACAATTCCAGATGAAGAGAGGTGGGAAGAGTTGTGTAAGTTATTGAAGTAAATGAGTCATGGGTCATCAACAGTTATTAGCAGCAAAGTAGTGGGTTAATCAGTTCACATCAGCACCAGAATCCTCGAAAATAGTGACAGCAGCAAGCAGCAGTTTTGCTTCTCTATCTTTTTGCACTATTATTATAAAAGCAGTTTAATATATTTTGGAAACAATGTTTAGATATTTTGGAACAAATTTGTATAAATACTTCCTGTTGACCACCACATGTCAACTACCCATAGCAGTACACCCCCTTTTTTTTGAAAGGGATAGCGCTTCAGTGATGTGTCCGTGCCATTCGACTTCCATCATCAACCTGATCGTGTTATGTTGTAAAACCGGTCTACATGTGTAAATTGTAAATAATCTTAGCAGATACGAGTCATGTATGTAAATTGCTAAGGTGGACCTAATTTTCTAGTGATAATCTATGTTCCGGAAGGTTTTTTTGTTTTCCTTCAGCCTAACCCCAAAGTCGGAATGAATTTTGTCATTAGAATCCTAGGGGAATCCTAGTGTGTTAATCTACTAGATTATCTTTGGTCGCAGAACTAGGTGGTCTATGAGGGTCTATGTCAAATGGGTTTTCCCCCTTCGGATGTAAAATTGTAAAAGTCATGATGTAAAGTGTCATGAAAGTTAGAAAATGTTTTAGTCCCCTCATAAGTCCTAAGTCCTAAGTCCTAGGTAATTTTTCCAAAGGCTAAGTTCGAGGATCCAAAAAAATAAAAATTAAAAAAATTAAAGAAATTGAAAAAATTAAAATATAAAATAATAAAATAAGTCGAAATTTTGAGAAAACAAATGCAAAATTTTAATTTTTAATTTATTAAAATTTCGACAGATGAGATTAAAAGATATCTTGATCCTCATCGACGATCGAGATCATTTTGACATGGATCACTCGAACTAGCCATTGGAAATTTTTCCTTTAAATAGGGTGCTAGGGGTCATTTGAGATCATTCAATCTGTGAGTCTTGTGCTGAAGAAAGCTCTCTTGTAAACTTTTTCTGGTGCAATAAAAAAAGACTTTGGGGTTGAAATCTTGCTGGTGTTACTCTCCTAAAGTGCTATAAGCTGCTTTATTTTTTGCATAATTTTATTTTCAGCCATTAGTAATAGCTTGGTGAAGAGTGATGTTGAACACAGGTATCTTGTTTACTCACTAGAGTTCTAATAGTAATAGAATTTCTGAAGATAATGGCAGGTATCTCCATTAGATTTGGGTTTTAGTACTATTTTTTCCCTCTTTATTGATAGCTGAAGTGAGTTGTGCAGGAAATCCAAATTGAGAAGATTAACAGGCGTTTAGGCAAGTTCTAGGCTGAAACAGCCAACTCCGGAAAAGCATTCTCTTGTAGAGCCCAGCCAATTTCGATTCTGGGTCTATCATTTAAAAAAAAAATTGAATTGCATGAGAGATTTTTGAAGTATCTCATAGTAAATCTGAAATTCTGAAAATATTATTGAGGATTACTGACAAATCTGGCTAATGTAGTCATAAAACTGTAAATTTTGTAGTTGGTTTGTAGGGTTTTATTTTTTGCATATATTCTGGGTGTTTACCTTTCCATTACAAGTTGCAGGGTTTTCTGAAGATTTTCGAGGGTTTAATCAACTCCCTGCTATTGTTGAGGGTTTCGTTGTGTTACAGGTTTAATTGTGTTACAGGGACATTTTGAGATTTTTTGAAGCAAAGTTGCGTTCTGTTTTATAAACATTTCCGCAGTCATCCCAACTTCTCCATACACTGCTACTCTTTCAGCTTCTGCAAACAAATCGATGCAATCCTTGCGTCTACCCATCTCCTTGCCACAAAATACTGCAACTTAACACGCTGCCTGTTCCTAATGCAGTTCAGAAACTTGCGTCCATTCCTTTAGCTCTCTCATCAAACCCGCAATCCCTTTTCTCTCCCACGCTCAGCCCCTTGCGTGAATCGATCTCTCTCACCATCTCAACGCAGCATTGTCGCTGCCTTCACACAGCCATACATTGCTCACATATTATTTGCATTCGCTCACATCATCGCTGCCAAACCGCAACTCGATTCTTCTTTGCGCTATCAAGTCGAGCCTCCCCCAGTGCTGCTATCAAATCCATCAAAACTGCAAATTGCATTCACGACTCCCCATTCTACCTGCAGTGACAACATTTCTTCCCACGTACATCCAAATCCATCACGCTATATCCTCTTGTCTTCATCGTAGCTGCAAACCCGTGTTCTCCCCACATGCCTAACCTGCTGCCACAACCACGTTCTTCCTCCATGCAGTCTCAATCCTCATCACCTGTCCAAAAAAAGAAACGCGTGAGTTCCTTTTTGCTACCGCCGTCACAACCTGCAGCGACACACTTTGACTCTCTGTTTCACGCGTTATAAAGGAGGATAATTAGGTTACGTTTGATTTTTTTAAAGTTAGCATATAGTTTCGTATTTTTTTTAGTTTAGTTTTAGTTATATCCCAGTCATATCTTAGTGTATTTCTTTTTTTTTATTTAAGTTTACATTTAAAATATATATATATATAAAGATTTATGAACTTTCCTTTTGTTTGTTCTATTTAGTTTTCAATTAATTTAGCATTCATATTTTGTTTCATATATATTAGATGTCAGTTTCGTTTAGATTAGCTTTAGGTTTTATTTAGATTTTAGATTTAGTTAGTTGTTTGAAATTTTGACTTTAAAAGAATAATATTAAAAATATATATATAATATATATATATAAATATATCAAAATCATAAAAAGTTGTTTCTTTTTTTTAAATATCTTTTGTGTCGTTTTTGGTCTTAGCTATATAAATGTGATCTCTGGTTAGCATTTAAAATTACGTGGTTATTTAAGAACTTAATCTTTCAAATTTTAATTGCTGGAATATTGTTAAGCCGTTGAGCATTTATCACTTATCTCGCATTTGGCAAAAGTTAACCTTTGTTTGAGTTATTTGATGGTAAATGATTGTTAATGAGTTCATATTTCTGCAGCATTTGATAAATAACCGTTTAATCATTTATTTCATAAGGCACTGGTCTATTAACTTAGTAAAATCAAATAAGTGCTTGTTTTCCCTCCTGTCTCCCAACCCAATTGGTCCACAGTTGTTCATCCACTGTCCCACAGGGTCTACCCCCCTTAGCCGTAGGAGACAGGCGTAAACGGAGAGATCGGGGATCAGGGTGACAGCCCCCGGTCTGAGCGTTGTCGTGACAATTTGTGCGACAACACTTACAAAATCGAATTATGAAGGGCTGGACCCTTGGGATAAGTTTTTCTTGAGCAAAATTACATGTATCTAAAGTTTTTGATATCAATAAAAGGATTCTGGATTTGCTTCAAACAACGCGTCATCTTTGTGAGTTCTTCTTAAGTTATTCATTACATCTTGTTGTTTCTGCATGTATTTATTTTTATGAAGAAATCTGGGTAAGATAAAAGTTTCAGCCTATCTTAAATCCCGGTAAAATTATAGTATATTATAGAGATTAGTTTATTTCACTGTTTGTCCAAATTAAACTCCTCTACATTAATTAATTGTCACTTCTTCATAAACTTAAATACATTTTGTTGGGCAGTGAACATGGTTTACTAGCATCTTTCTTTATGATAACTTTGATATATTATGTTTGAATGTTCAAGTTCATAACTTCTTAAAATCCTTCCTTCCAAATCTCTTGAAATCTAAATTACTATTTAGAGGTAAAGAATCAGCCCTTTCATTGTATTCAGATAATTTAGGATGCAGTACTTGTTTACATAAGCTTAAAACATTGGTCATCCATAAATTCAAAACAACAAAATATTTTAGATGCTCTAGCATAATTACCTAACCTAGAATTATCTCAGAGGACAATAGGTCAAGTGCTATAGGTGACAGTGAAGTTGTTGAGGGGTTGTTTGAGGGTTGTTCTAGACCGAATTTGTTGGGAAGTCAAGGCCGAGGAAGAGGGACAGAACAGGGTTGTGTCGGCGCTGTTTGGGTTAGTGTTTAGGGAGCCGCAGCTACAGCTAGGTCGCAGACCATAGCAAGCAGCTAAGATTGTTTCAAGGGCAGCGTCAAGGTGACAAAGACCTATTTGAGGCAGCATGGCAGTGGAGGGTTCTCTCCAAGGAAGACCGCAGCCCATGAAGGCTTCATATTACTGAATGTGTGAAGTGTTAAGGACTGGAGTTTGTGCCCTAACCAGAATTGCAGGAGCAGCAAGCAAACAGTGTAGGACAGCAGTGTTGAAGTGTGTTGGATCACAGTTTGGTGACTAGATTTGGATCAAATTGTATTGCAGCCTGTGGTAGCCAATTTGATGGCGATTGTGTGTCTTCATCGGAGCAGATCTTACAGTGACGTTATTGGGTGCCATAGATATGGTTAGAGGGCAGTGTGTTGGCTACCCAAAGTAGCCCTAGAGCAACAAACAAGAAGGACATTGTTGGTGCATGATCGGGTGAAGATTGCAACCTTATGAGTAGCTCTTTAATGGACGAAAGAGGCTACTAGAAGGCAGATTGGAGCTCAGGTATTGGCTAGCCTAGAGAGCAGTTGATGAGCCCATGTACATGCAACAAAAGTGACTTGCAGCATTGTTAGGAGGCAGCCCTCTTGGAGTCTCAATGTGTAGTGGCCTTGATGGACTAAGGCACTACTAGTGCACAGTACGGGAGCGAAGGACCAGTAGGACAAGATACGACATCGAAGTTGCACAATGAAGTTTGTCATTGTATCTTGTATACCATAGACTGTTGTATTATTCAGATTTGGTGTAATATATCGAAGATTAGGATTGTACAATATTGTACAATTTTGTTAAAAACTGTGTATATTTTTGCATATGTGATTCACTGCTTTATATTTCCGTTGTGCAAAGTAGTTTATGGTTGAGATTCTTGGTTTGGTAGCGTCAGTGATTTTAAGACTAACCTAGACGCAAGGCCGTGGAAATTTAACATGTTGTCATCCTTGGCTTCAATCTTGTCTCTTCTAGAATACACAAAGCCCACAGCTCATCGAAGTTTGGAGTGACCTTTCTTCAATAGATGTTAGTCACGAAACTACTCCATTCTAAAGGTAAAGCATTGAGTACACAAGTAGTTAATTCAAAATCGGAAATAACTTCTCCATGCCCTATAGTTGATCCTTAAATAGTGATATTTTTATAAGATATGAGGCCAGGTCTTCATCTTTCGATAAGCTTGTTTTGTAAAATCGATTTCTCAAAGATATTTTCTAGCCTATGGTACTGATTGCATATAGTTTTACTAGCTTGTCATAGATTGCTTCAGATGTACCCAGCACTGCAACAAGGGGGATGAGATGATCCTTGATGGACTCAACAAGAATCCTTTGAGCCCTAACTTCTCCTTTATTGTGCTTGGCCAATTCTTGAGTCTTATCCTTCTTTGGTTATGTAACTTTGCCTAGAATGTGATCCATGACTTCATTTTCTATAAGCACCAAATCCATTATTTTTTCTATGCTTGAAAATTTGATGACCCATCGAGTTTGTTGCCTTCTTTACAAAATGAAGTCATTTGATTTGAAGATTGATACATAGAGAGTAATAAAGTACTTACTTGTCAAGAGAGTGACCTGCTTGGTGATGATGTCTTCAAATACCTTGATGCTCCCAAGATTCCAAGAGTCTTTGAATATGTCCTAGAATGATGACTTCTAGGATGGCTAATGCAATAGCAACTTCAAACTGCTTCAATGATGATTCCTTCAAGAGTGTGGATGATGTTCCCAAGAATCTTGATGCTACAGAGATGTCCTTTTACAGAAAGATCTTCCAATATGGATGATGATAAAAGAGCTTCCAAGAGAAAGATGATGATCTTCTTCAAAATGATGATGAGTAACCAAGAGCCTTCAATGATAGAGAGAGAGATGAATAGTTGATGTAGCAGTCTTCCTTTGAGTCTTCTTCCTTATGCCCAGAGCAAATGATGTCCTCCAAAGTAGCTCGTCCTTTGAGTCTTCTTCCTTATGCCCAGAGCAAATGCTGTCCTCCAAAGTAGCTCGGATGAATGTCTTCTACTTACGCTAACAAGAGTGGCCTTCTACTTATGCCAACAAGAGTGATCTTCTACTTATGCCTTCTCTTCACCTTAGCTCTGATACCATGTTGAGAAATCACTAGGGAAACCAATTAGGGTTGATTTCTCTTACTTCATAATTGCTTGTGAAAATATGTTAGCTTCTTTATTACTTTTATTATGTTCTCTTCATCAAACAATTATCAAAACATAAATACGAAGATCACAAGAAGACAATGAACACAAGATTCAGGCTCCAAGCCAAAACCCCACAATGGGGAAAACCCAGTCAATTTTTTTGTTCTTCTGGAATTAGATCAAAGTGAGAAATCCAAGACCAAGATCTCCCACAAAACCCAAGTCAGCCCTCCTTTCAAACTCTTCCCACAAGTCAAAGGCAACTCAAGTCAACAATAGTCAAAGTTATACCCCACAAGGGGGAAAACCCAGTCAAATCTTCTCTTCTTACAGAATTAGATAAAAGTGAGAAATCCAAGACCAAGATCTCCCACAAGACCCAAGCCAGCCCTCCTTCCAAACTCTTTCCACAAGTCAAAGTCAACTCAAGTCAACGATAGTTAAAGCTATCCAAATCTGGCCAAACGTCTTATTTTCAGCCCCTGCAATAGATTTTCAGCCACGTCAATAGGTCTGCAATTTCCTAAAATTCACACGTGATAGAAAATAGGGCAGAAAACTTCGCACATGTGGCAGATTTCTCTCTCCTTAGACCCTCACTCTCTTTCTTTTGACTTTTGCTCATTTCCTGGACTTTTTCACTGGTTTTTCTCTCTTCTCGGCATAGAAACCAAACTTGCTTGTGAGTTGCATTGTATTTATAAACATCCAAGAGGTTGAATGGGTCTCTTCAAGGGTTGACTTGTCCAGGCAGGGCCGACTTGGCCTTCTGGGGACAAAATTGGCAATTTTGACTAAAATAAAATTATTTTTCTTGCTTCATTCAAAAGTCCAAATGTGACTTGACTCAAGTACAATAGATTGATTCGAAACAAATATTCTTTTGACTCAATAAACCCTAGAAGCATGAAAAACATGCCTGACCTAAATAACAATTTGACTTGAGCATGAAACCCATGCTTGAAAATTAAAAATTATTTTTCTTCTTTTACTTTTTACATGAAATATATAATGATATAAGTACAATGATAATTATGAAAACCAGACCTAGTTACATTCTCGAAACAAATATTCTTTTGACTCAATAAACCCTAGAAGCATGAAAAACATGCCTGACCTAAATAACAATTTGACTTTAGCATGAAACCCATGCTTGAAAAATAAAAATTATTTTTCTTCTTTTACTTTTTACATGAAATATATAATGATATAAGTACAATGATAATTATGAAAACCAGACCTAGTCACATTTTCGAAACAAATATTCTTTTGACTCAATAAACCCTAGAAGCATGAAAAGCATGCCTGACCTAAATAGTAATTTGACTTGAGCATGAAACCCATGCTTGAAAATTAAAAATTATTTTTCTTCTTTTACTTTTTACATGAAATATATAATGATATAAGTACAATGATAATTATGAAAACCAGACCTAGTTACATTTTCCAACAAACTGGAGGAGAGTGAAAAGGCGTGTTGTTTCTTTGTAAATAGTTCTAGGCTCGGGAACTGTGCCAAAGCATCTAAATGAGGATTTATTTAAATCGATGATCAATGACTCAAATCATTCACATGTATATAACTCAGAGATTTCTCAAAGTACTGATTCCAATACTGACAGCATGCAATCTTTAAATGTTTATGATAGATGTAAAAGAAGATATCTGATAATTAAATACGCTTCCTGAGTATGTATATTATAAAATAAAGCAGAGGTGTATAGAAAGATTTCTATAGCTAACACTTATATATTTAAGAGATGACAAAAGGCAATAATTTTAAGATGCAGAGGTACTAACTGTTCAATTAGCTAATCTCAGTAATGATAATAACTTTGCAGGGGTTGTCAGGGAGATCAAAACTCGACCTAGCCTTACCCAGTACTTTTATATTACCTCAAACATATGAAAAATAACATAAATGATTACACAAGGGAGATTCACATTAACATAAATGCTGCTAAGAACTAAAGCCTTTCATTATCTTCAAAAATTTCCAAAATACAATAATGTCTTTGGTTCTATCAAAGTATCAACCCTTTTTACTTCAAATTACAAAGTATTTATAGAGTCTTCTCAAAAATATCTAATGTATTACAATCTTTTACATAAAAATAAAGATTTACCCAAAATAATTTGGATAACTCTAATTAATAGAGCTCAAAATAGAAATTCTAAAATTGATTCGGTACACTATTTGAGGACTTAATTTCCAACTACTTCCTTTAAATATGATTCTACTCCTGTTGTTTTGCCCAAATCCTACCTCTAAACTTGCTTTTTGTTTACTCAATAAGTTCGTGGAACTTATCATATTTATCGCCATCTGGATATGAAAAATTTATCACTTTCCTATATGTTTTGTCTACCTCAGTGTATTTTTCAAATGTGAGCTTGGTTACAAAAATATGTTGAATTTCATATGAAATAAATAAATCATCCTTGAAGAAAAGTTTTCCCAACAACATTTCCTTTTACTTTAGCAAATTTTGAGTTGTTTATTGCTATGTCATGTAATTTCTTTTGATAATCTTCCTGTTGGATCAATTGGCCACAAGAATCCCTTAATGATGGGAGTCCTTTATGCTGCAGAATAGAAAACTTTTTATGAAACCTCTTGATCTGAACTTCTAGGTTTTGGCATTTGTTTTCTAGCTATAGCATCAAATTCGTCTTTGTCAATACTTTTCTCACTTCAAGGACTGCATTTGTCCTGTCTTCAATACCCATTTCTTCAAGTTCTTCTTTAGTTTTTGTCCAGTTTTTCTTTGATCTCAATAATAGCTGCTTTCGCTTTGTGCACCAATTGTTCCATTTCAATAAATATTTTTTTTTAGGTCCAAACATTTGAAATGGCTGAATTTATGGCTATCCAAATCTTCTCTTTAGCTTCTACCAGATTTTGTGCACTGACTGATTCATCCATATATTTTTCAAGTCGTTTAGTGAGCTTGAAATTATTTTGCACTTCTGCAAGATATGCATTATTTGCCTTGATTTTATTATCTTCTTCCTTTTGTAATGATGCCTTTAGCTTCTCAATTTCAATGTTCCTCATTGATAGATCCCCCATAGCTTTTGATAATTGTTCAGTTGAATCTTGGTTGGCTAATCCTGTTTCTGTTTTAGGAGTTCCAGTATTGACTTGTTGCTCTCTCTTTTAAAAGTTTTTCCATGTCTGCCTCCATTTTCTATATCTGGATGTTCTAATCAACAATCATGTGCATCATATTCTCTTTTTCCTTCTCTAATTGTCCTACTTCTTGAGCTTGAGGATGTTCTATTGTTGGCAATTTTAACTGTTTTTGGAGTGCTTGAATGTCTACATTTTTGTTTGTGATAATTTCTTCAACAAGATCAATATCATTAGGATCTAGTCCTAATTTGATTACAAGGCCTTCCAAACCTTTTATCCTTGTATCCTTTGCAAATGATGACATATTTTCCAATTTAAGCTAAGAATGAATATTATTTAAAGAAGCCTGTAGATTTGAAGTTGCCATGGCAGAACTCGTTAGGGAAGAATATATCATTTCACCAGCTTGTTTGTGCAAATCAATCTGATTTATGGGATGAATCTGTCTAGTGTCAAAAGAGAACACTGAAGTTTTGTAATCCTTTGTTGATCTTGGACTCGTGACCTTTGGCGCAAGAAATGCCAATTGAAATTGTCCCCTGTCAAGGTCCAATGTAGACAAGAGTCTAGTTTGAGTAGTAGAGGTTTGCTTCCAAAAATACTAGCAAAAATTAGGTAGCAGTCTTTAGCATTTCGTTCTTCTTCTTCATTTCTTTGAACCTAGCAAAAATACTTTGCTCACCAGGAGAAGGGGAAGCAAATGTATCAAGAATTAATTCCTCAATTTGTTGCAAAGTAAACACAAGCTCGCTTGATAACATAACTGTAGTAGATACCTTTATATTTCTGACCTTTGATGACTCTTCCTCTATATTCTTTGTTTTCCTCCTCTTAAAAACTCTAAACTCTACTGATTTAGAACCTAAACCAGTAGGGGATATACTCTCACTTGGTCTCTTTAACTCTCTTTCTTTAAGTCTTGGAGTTTCCAAGGTTGTTTGACTAGAAACCTGATCTTCAACTTCCTGAAAAGTGTTCTCTTCCCATACTTCCTAATTGGCATATTGTTCAATTTCTGGTTTTGAGATATAAGGAGAAGATTTTTGCTCGACTCTAATGGATGAAATTATTCCTAAGGGGTCATAAGTCCAACTGAAACTTAATCTAAACTTCATTTGACTTAATAGATTTTCCACCTCCTTATTAGTTGCTCTGGTATTTACTATGAATGGACCAATTTGAGCTTTTAGACTCTAATGGATGAAATTATTCCTAAGGGGTCATAAGTCCAACTGAAACTTAATCTAAACTTCATTTGACTTAATAGATTTTCCACCTCCTTATTAGTTGCTCTGGTATTTACTATGAATGGACCAATTTGAGCTTTTAGACTCTAATGGATGAAATTATTCCTAAGGGGTCATAAGTCCAACTGAAACTTAATCTAAACTTCATTTGACTTAATAGATTTTCCACCTCCTTATTAGTTGCTCTGGTATTTACTATGAATGGACCAATTTGAGCTTTTAGCTTGAATTGAGCCTTTTGCTTTCTAGATACAAAATGAATCTCATCCATGTTCAAACTATGCCTTATGAATTCTAGAGCAAAAAATCCTCATGGGAACAAAAACTGGCAATTTGTATGGTTGTAACTCATAACCATAAACTTTAACCTCTATGAAATTCTGATACAAGTACTAGTCTCTTACCTTTGACTATTCACTTTGTTGAAGACCATGTTCAAACTATGCCTTATGAATTCTAGAGCAAAAAATCCTCATGGGAACAAAAACTGGCAATTTGTATGGTTGTAACTCATAACCATAAACTTTAACCTCTATGAAATTCTGATACAAGTACTAGTCTCTTACCTTTGACTATTCACTTTGTTGAAGACCATGTTCAAACTATGCCTTATGAATTCTAGAGCAAAAAATCCTCATGGGAACAAAAACTGGCAATTTGTATGGTTGTAACTCATAACCATAAACTTTAACCTCTATGAAATTCTGATACAAGTACTAGTCTCTTACCTTTGACTATTCACTTTGTTGAAGAAAGTGTAACTAGGTTCGTTCTTCATGATGACATGATCTTTGTATTTGATGTAATAAAAGGAAATAAATTATTTTTGTATTCTTGCTACATGGGTTTCATAAGAAAGAAGTGTCTCTAGGTAAAAAAACTTCTTCTTGATGTCTTTAGGATTTATTGTTATGTCAAAGAGTCATGTCGTGAATGGAGAAGCTCCTTTGGAGCCTATGTAAAATGTATTGGTGTCAAACCAGCCCTCCAAGACCAAGAAGAATCCTCCAAGAGGATTTATTGTTATGTCAAAGAGTCATGTCGGGAATGAAGAAGCTCCTTTGGAGCCTATGTAAAATGTATTGGTGTCAAACCAGCCCTCCAAGACCAAGAAGAATCCTCCAAGAGCAAGCTCATTGAAATTTGCAAGCAAAAGAACAAAGCAATGTAATGTCGGCTCCATTATGAATTAAATAAATTAATATAAGTCATGTCGACTGGGGTAAGAGACACAAGAGTTCATGGCTCACGTCGGCTCAAATAAGATGATGCAAACCACTATAAATACCCAATGAAGTTATCTGCAAATGGCAAAGAAGTGAACTCGCATTATCTTCTGAAATGTCGATAGGTGCAGTAAGGCATGGCTTGGATCTCGGGTTATAGGTCGAAAATTTCATATGGGTGCAAATAGGTGCAACCTTGAACATGACATGGCCGCAAGCAAGGATTCGGTTAAGACAGTGAAACCCTCTCTGCATTCTCAGGCTAAGATGAAGGCACAATGATGATAATGATCTCGGATAAAGGCACAGTGATAACGATCTAGGATAAAGGCACAGTGATAACCATCTCGGAAGAAGGCACAGTGATAAGGATCTCGAACGAATGCACAATGATAAGGATCTCAGACAAAGATGGATCTTGCATAGCAATCCTCACTCATAGATCTGTGCTCTTGTTAATCCGCAATGGTTGACGTTGTTCTTGAAATTGAAGCTGTAGTCTCGACCATAGTAATCTCATATTCATAGTTGTCTCGGCATTAACGTAAGGGTGATAATCCAAGACGATGTCACAGTCCTAATAAGATATGTATAGTGAAAGAATCTTGGCATGATTGTATCTAGTAATAAAACTCAAATCTAGCACCTCGATGAGTAGAGGATCTCGAGAAGATCTTTGTGTGATATATATATATATATATATATATATATATATAGAACCTTATCATGATCATGGACAAAACATGAGATCATCTCAGTGATCTCACTGTTCCAGTGATGCAGATCAATAAGGGTCCTAAAGCATCAAGTGAAGATGCAGTAGTTGTGTGATGTCAAGAACATGATGATCTTAGTATGAAAGATCTCATCAAGAAATATTGAGGATCTTTGTGACGTAGCAATGATCTCAGTAATGTAGATGTATTGACTTCAGGGATGCAGTGAAGACGATGTTCAGAAAGGTGAAGGATTGATGTCTTGGTCTTGGAGTGGCAAAGTGTGTCAAGGGTCATGGTCTTGGTATTCATCAATGGAATTTCTATAAGAAGAATTTTTGTGTGGGTTTTCCTCTCCAAGAGGGAGAGGTTTTGGCCCTGGCAGATAGCCAAACATTTGTGTTCTTGTCTCTTTTGTTTTGATAGCAGTTTGATGAAGTTAACAAACACATGCTAATAATGAAGTAAACATCAAACTAAGATAAATTGTCTAAAGACTTCACAAATTGTTATCATGTTAAAAGAAGAATCAACTTAATATGCATGCCCTAGATTCTTTAACACACTTAGATGCAAAACCCTTTTAATTTCTATTGTATTCTCAAGACAACATCACTGCTAAGGAGACATATTGAGAAATATAAAATTTGATCTACAAAATTACTGAAAGAGTAAACTTTTGAATTTCTTCTAACCAACGAAGTCCAATGAATTACAGACTACAGTCTTCCCTATGAGTCAAGCCTTTGGAGTGGCATTTTGAACCTTTCTGATTGATGATATAAAAATAAATACACCAATATAGATTGATGCTTAAAATATCTTTTTGCACTAAACTTCAAAAATTGTTCATGAATGATGTCTAAAATAAATTGGCCAAAGTTGAAAAGAATAGAGGGCTTTTTACCAGGTGAAAAGACTCACAAAAATCCTAAAATGACTTCAACCCATTCATCACTCTGATAGCCTACAAGAAAACAGACCATAGAAATCACTTGTCTGGACATTTCTAGAAAAGTTGTTGAAGAATATGGTGGGTTATGACAAGGTAATTCAGATCCTTCTAACATAAAAGACTCATAGATACTAGCTCGCTGCTAAAAGGTAAGTTTATGGTATATTTTCATCAGTGAATCTACTGAAAATGGGTGAAGGGAACTTGGAGGATTAATCTGCAGAGCTTGGCAAATAGATTATGGGGTTATGGAGAACAAAGATTCACCATTTCCGACTACTAGCGCTCTCTGGCTAGGTAGATAACAATTTTCACACCAAGAAACAAATTCAGGGAAATAATGAGTTGGGGGAAAACAAATTGAAGTAACATGGAATCCTGAAAGTTGAATTCATCACTAGCATCCTCAAATTTTTGAAATGCCCATAATGAGTTTGGGGGCAAACAAATTGAGGTAACATGGATTCCCAAAAGTTGAATTCATCACTAGCATCCTCAAATCTCTGAAATGACCAATTGTGTAGCTCGTATAAATCAAATTCACATTTGGTTTCTATGATTTTGAAATTAGTATCTACCATAGGGAATTCATTTAGATTAGGAACAGGGAGAAGCATTGGTTTTTCAATAGAAATCTTAGCTTTTCCCTTCTGACTGGCCATTTTGAATTAACTGGAAAACAAGGAATTAAGAATACTCGGTAATCTACTCACTGTTTGACGTGGTTGACTATGAAATTCAGAAAATCTCCTGTCGTTGAACACCTCTGCAAACACTGGTGAAATGAAGGAAAATGACAAGTTGATGGAGGATAAATTGGTTTAGCTTATGATCTCAGATAGTCATTTATCAAAATTAATGTTTGGTGCATCACCAAACAGCTATTGGGACGTTGGCAGGAATGCATCAATGGCTTTAACGGTTAAATGGTTAAACTATCAGAAGAAATGGCGGGGGTCAATTTCGCAGTCATCTTGGCAGAAGTGCGAAAGTGGCGGGAGTGGTGGTGTCGGGCGAAATCGAGTGGAAAGTGGTTTGCGGGGTGGGGTGGTATGTGGTTTTCATGAAGGGGGGTCTCGCGATTGTTGAGCACTCGACACGTATGGCTAGGAGGTTTCAATGAAACAGCGTTGCGGACCCCCCCCCCTCGGCCCCAGGTTCGTTAAATGTCGAGAGCGCGAGGGGGTCCCGCAATCTATTGTTGAACATTGATTTGGGCGGAGACAATCTACGTCGTCGGAAGTTGCTTGGTAAATAATTGCTAGCAGCATTATTTGAATATCACTTAAACAAAGTTTATATGCACCTACAACTTAATTAAAGCACCATTTATAAAAATATGCCAAACATTTTTACATAGTGCTCATAATTTTATTTTTTTTTGGAAAACTATACAATTTAGAAATAAATTGCATAGGTAAAAAATATTTACAACAAGGCGAAGAAGAGAAAGATAAGCTTGCTCTTTTTGCACAAGCGAAAAAGGGCAAAGCGAAGGCCAAGCAAAACCAGGGTGGAGGAGCATCTTCACAGAAGAAGGAAAAGGAAATGAGCAAAGTAAAATGCTTAACTTGTCATAAGTTCAGACATTTTGTCAGTCAATGTCCTAACAAAAAAAGGACAACGGTAAAATTGTTACAACAGCTACTGTTCAAATGAAGGAGATGGCCGAGAAGTTTGAGAAAAACTTCGTCGTAGTATCTTGCCTTTCTAGAACCGTCGCAAGAGGTGTCTAGTTCGCGGACAGTCGAGCATCTCGTCATATGACAGGATCTCGGGACTTCATCAAAATGACCAGGTGGCCTAGAGATGTAAATGTGGAGCTTGGTGACAAGGCCAAAGTGTAGTAGAGGGCACTAGGATTATCGAGTTCCAGATGGACTAAGGTGGTATCATGGAGGTGAATGATGTACTATATGTATCGGGGTTGGAGAAAAGTCTCCTTTCAGTTTCGGCCAAGCCATGGAAGACAAAGAACTGGAGGTCAGCTTTACAGGAGATGAAGTGGTTGTTGGGCAAAAGGGGACCAATTTCAGAAAGAAGCAGGTGATTGGTAGAAGAGCGATCTCTATCTATTGAGAGGACAACCAATGAAGGCTCTCATTCATGAGTGACTGCCAAAGTGAGATTTGACATAGGAGGTTGGGGCACCTACATTACAAAGATCTTCTTATGGTGCAGAGGATGGTTACTGGTTTTCTGAAAATCTGGGTGGAGCAGGATGAAGTGTGTAAAGGGTGTGCGCTTGGTAAGTACGCCAAGGTTTTGTATCCTCAGCGATGCCAAGTCAAAGGGCATATTAGACTTAAATGTTTGTGTTCCTATGTATGATGTTTGTTCTCTCAACATTTTGAGGTGATATCCTTCCATAATTTTGTTATTATGTTTTAATTCTGTTGCATATTTGAATATTGTTAACTTATATTCGCCATATGTCTTGGATTGATATGTGCAAGATATCTTGCACATACCCTTGGATGTCTTGCTTTGAGTAGCATTCTAGGACTGTTGTGTTGCTTTAATCCTTTGCAAGCTAATTTTTGTTTCAAATGAGTAGGGAGAAATCTATTGGAAATTGTGTAGGAACCAATTTGGGTTGTGGGAGAAGTCTCACATAGATCAACTCTCTATCAGATTCAAAGTAACTCAAGACTCATCGATTTTCACTCCAAGTCTTTCATTAAAGTGGAGCAGGAGGGGAGTTTCCCTCACTCATTATCTACTTGAATCATCTACTCATTTAAATTACATACTTCTTTGATTTTAAAGCTTTTAAGGTTACATAAGCTATTCAAGAGCATTCCCTAAGCTAAACAAGTATGGGGGTTCACTCCCATTACTTGATTTAACGTCTTATATATTAATTTGTATTATATTTTGTTTATTTTGCTCTCTTTCTACACTAATACTCTTTTTTTTGTTTTGCAGCCTCACTCCCTCACTCCCATTACTTGATTTAGTGTCTTGTATATTAATTTGTATTATATTTTGTTTATTTTGCTCTCTTTCTACACTAATACTCTTTTTTTTTGTTTTGCAGTCCATAGTTGGAGTTTTAGGGAACAAGAGTCTTGAAGAGAAATCTTGGAAAACTCTTAACTATTTCTTGTAGGACCTCTCAAGCGCTTGAGCATCAATTTCAAGGAGGTCACGAGCACTAGAGAACACCTGCAAATTAGCTAGGCCATGGGCCTTTTGGGGCTTGTAATTTTCAGATTTTGAGAGGATTCCGTTCATCGTTGCGGTTGCCATAGTTTGAAAGGAGACTCTAGCTTTTCTAGCTCGTACTTTGTAAAGTTCTCCTTCATTTTTTGAGCAGCCCTCTAAGAGGCTTTCTACTCATTGTAACCATTAATAAAATATCAAAATTTGCTTGTGGGAGCATGGAATTTTATCCATGGCATCCCCCCTCCTCATTTAGAGGGAGGACTTTATGGGTGGATTGACTTTGCATTCTCATTTTCCTAGTTTTTCCTACTTATTTCATTTGCATACTTAATTGGGAATTAACACAACCTCACTTCACATTTTTTTTGCTACTTTTTCTATTCAAGTTCTTGCATGTCTAAGGTTTCAACATTGACAACTTGTCCCTTGAGCAATTTCATTTACTTGCAAAGCACTTTACTTTGTGGACAAGCTTTGATTTATCCAATTCGCACTCAACTTGTTATATTGTTTCACAACTATTTGGATATATGCTTCATTATTGTGTCAACTTATGCTACATGTTTTGGTCATTTTCAAGCATTGTATTGAAGCAATTGTACCTTAAGCATTTAGCTTGTCTACTTTCAATCAATTTGTGAAGCACATGCAACACATGTGAGCTAATTTCCATTTTATTTCTCCAATTGAAGTCATTTTTTCCAAATTATGTTGAGCACCATCTCATTGTTTTTATTTTGAAGCATTGCAATCAACATTTCTTTGGAAAAAATTACATGCATCTCATTTAGGCATATTAGTGTAACTTGCATTTCTTAAAATTGAACCCAAGCATAAGCTTGGTTGAATAGAAATATAGGACCAACACTTTCCTTTAGAATTCTTCCATTTAGTACGGAGCAGGTAAAGGTGTGTGACCATGCAGTTATGACGGTGGCATTGTACCCTTGTAGGAATGAAGACACACATGGCTTGTAAGGATTAGGGGAAGGGTATCGTTAACGAAGACAAGAGCTTCCTCAACCCCTCTTCCTTGCAGTAACCCCAATTTTTACCTTTTGGTAAGAGGCTAGACAGAGAATCTCTCACCTAGAATACACATTTAGTTTAAAAACTTACCAAGATAATTGCATCTCACTTTAGTTAAGTGCATATCATTCTAACTCATTTACTTTTCTAAAGCATTTTTACTTGCAAATTTATCTCATGTACTTGTTGAGGTGAATTATCCATTGAAGTTGGAATTTATTGTTGAAGTATCTCATTTAGCAAGTGCTACCCTTTTCTTTTGCAAGTGAAGCTTTGGTTCATTAAATTTCATTTTTGCAATTCATTGTCCTTAGACTGCTACTTTACATGCTTATGATCATAAATGATAGTATCTTTGTTTAAAGCATTTCTTTGAAGTGCAATTTATGTCTTGCAAATTGATATCTCTTTATCTAACATTGATTTGTTTTATTTGTGAAGCAATCATTAAGACATTGGTTTTACATGTTTATCTTTTGAAATTATGTGTTAATGGTCATTGAAAATATATTTATTTGATTACTTGAATCCATATCTTGTATTGCTCATCATATTCATTAAGCTTGGTCATAATTTTGAAGTAGTCCCTTTGACTTAGGATCTGCTAGAAACTTACATCATTTCATCTAACTTTTCATTAGGGCCCTGTTGACCACTAGAGTGGCACCTGATGATTATATGAAGACTCCATGCCCAAGGATGATCCAGAGGACACTTGTACCATCAGATGTCATCAGTCAATAGAGTTTTTTAACTCTACTTCTATCTTCTCATCATCTTTCTTGTACCCAGATTCCACACCCCGCGGGGAATTGTAATAAGTGATACTAGTAATGATGAGTTTTTTTTGAATTTGTAACAGGCCTAGGATGTTGGGACTCGATCGACAAACGAGTACACCTTGGAGTGTTTTTTTTATCCGGTTAATTATCCCTTCTTTTTCAGAGGCGAATAATTTTTTGGATTTTTTCACTCATTTTTTACCCCAAAGCCGAGGTGACGATTTGAAGATTGAGCCCCTGACACATCTTAGCGTCTAGAGTCGATGTATATTACCATACTATATCACACAAAAAGTTTCATGGAATTTGGCTAGGTCTAAGTAGGATTTTTTAATAGTTAAAAATTTCCCGCAAAACGGGATTTTTTAATTATTTTCTATGTAATGGCATAAATAAGTGGCCTTAGGAAATGTCTGGGGCGTATGACTACTCGAAATTCATCCTCAGAGGCCCAGCATTCTCCTAGAGCCTACTTTGGGGGTCAAAAAATGACTTAGAGTCCCTCAAAAGCCGATTTTTCAAGTGACAGTAGCAAAAATGAAGAAAAAATTCAAAAAAATGAATAATATAAATTTTTCCAAAGTCAAAATAAGTCAAATTTTGACATGGAAATTATGTGGAGAGTCAAGGGTGATGTGGCAAGCATGTGGGACCCACCTCATAAGGTACAACAGGCTCAAGTCAAAGTCAGAGGGGCCCACAATGAGCTCATGAGAAGTACGTACAAGCAAATATATGAAGTGACTTTGATTTAATTTAAATCAAATGTTAATTAAAATCTAAGGGGAAAAAGTTAAAAGAATTTGGAGGGACCCTACATAACTATAGCCTACGCATTAGTTTGATAAAAGGCACATGATAAAAGGTATCTCCACGTACAGTTACAACAAAGGAATATTCACGCCAGTCAAAATGTCAACGCAGCCACTCCAGCTCCACGCAAATCAGCCAATAGCAGTTCAGTTCAGCTTGTACGCAGCAATTATAGGCAGTTTTATGGTTCATGATATTACACAACAGAATTTTAAGAGGATATTTACGTTGGCAATCAAGGAGACAGGTCCACGTATGGGCAAATTATGTGCATGTTGGCAGTCAAAGATCAAGGCTACAGCAAGGCATCTCAACGCAGATTTGGAAAGATCATTTAAATGCATGAAATCAAGGACATATCTCCACCGAACTGTACACATGTACCAAGCAGCCAACGTAAGGGAACCCACAGCAAATGAAGCCAACTTATACGCACAGTTAACAACAGTCAATACGCAGATCTTCATAACAGCTTCAAGACTTGGATATATTTCTTGAAGAAGAAGGATGAAGTATTCTCATGGTTCCATTCTTTCAAAGCTTTGGCCGAAAACCAAACTGGGAAGAAAATCAAAACATTGAGAACCGATAATGGAACCGATACGAATCAAATGAGTTCAAAGATTATTGTGGAAAAGCTGGCATTAAGAGGGAGACTACTACCGTATATACTCTTAAGCAAAATGGTGTTGTTGAAAGGAAGAATAGTTCTATCGTAGAAGCCACTCATGCCATGCTTCATGATCAAAGCCTTTCGAAGTTCTTATGGGCCCAAGTTGGAAACACTGCCGTGTATGTTCAAAATAGATGCCCTCATCAAGCGTTGGACTCCAAAACTCCCGAAGAAGTTTTCACGGGTAAGAAACCTGATGTTTCTCACTTTAGAATTTTTGTTAGCCTTGTATACTTTCATGTGCCAAAAGAAAAGAGAAGCAAATTGGATGCTTCTGGGAAGAAAGGAACATTTGTGGGCTACAATGAAACTTCTAAGGCATATTGAATCTATGTGCCTGGTCAAAGAGAAGTGGAGATAAGTCATGATGTCACTTTCGATGAGGATGCTACCCTTGGGAAGATTAGTAACCTTCCTCTTCCAAGGAAGGGAAGAGAAGCAGGTTCCGGAAAGCAAGGAAAACCGCAGGATGAGCAGATGCTTGATGCTGAAGGACCAATGGATCCCATTGATCCACCCCCTCATGAGCCCTCCTCCTCAAAAAGGAGACCCTCATGGCTTAGGGAGACTCTCAAAGATGTTGAGGGACATGTTGCACCTAGGGGGACATTTCGTGAAAGTAAGAAACCGAATAGGTACCAAGGGTACTTAACTGCAATGAGCACCATTTTTCAATCTAAGCCTTGCACATTCGAAGAAGCTGCAAAGCACCAAGTTTGGAAGGATGCAATGAACAAAGAGTATAAGGTGATTATGAAGAATGATGACTAGGATGTGGTCCCTAGACCCAAGGACAAATCCGTTGTCACCTCGAAATGGCTCTACAAGGTCAAGCATGGAGCTGATGGAAGTGTTGAAAAGTTCAAGGCCATATTTGTTGCTCGAGGCTTCTCTCAAAAGGAAGGTGTAGATTATGATGAGATATTTGCACCGGTTGCCTCCTACACCACCATCCGTTCGATTATAGCCCTTGCTACCTCGCAACGATGGAATCTCCACCAGATTAATGTCAAGATTGCCTTCTCGCATGGTTCACTTAAGGAGGAAGTCTATGTAGAACAACCTAAGGGGTTTGAAGTTCAAGATCATCATACACATGTATGCAGGTTGAAGAAAGCCCTCTCTAGGTTGAAGCACGCACCCCGGGCTTGGTATGAGAGGATCGATAGCTATCTAATGAAGCGAGGATTTACAAGAAGTGAATTTGATCTAAACCTTTACTTTAAGGTTGAGAATGATAGATCTCTCATCTTGGTACTCTATGTGGACGATCTCTTTCTAACAGATGCAGACCCTCTCATTCATCAATGTAAGAGGGAGTCAGCTTCCGAATTCGAGATGAAGGACCTAAGACTGATGCATTACTTCCTAGGATTGGAGGTCTGGCAAAAGCCAGGTGAGATTTTCCTTTCTCAAGGAAAATACATTGTGAAGGTACTTGAAAGATTTGGGATGGTGCACTGTAAGTCCGTGACTAATCCGATGGAACTTAACTTCAAGAAGTTATGCGGAAGTGTTGCTAGGCCCAATTTGGGAAATCCTTTTGAGCATCGTCAACTCATGGGGGCCCTAGTGTTCTTATTGAACTCCCGTCCAAACATATGTTTTGCAGTGAATACATTGAGCCAGTTTATGGTCGAGCCTCATCAAATACATTGGATTGCTGCCAAGAATCTCTTGAGATATCTTCGGGACACGATCACTTATGGACTGAGATACACTGTCGGGAATATGAGGCTCCATGGTTACTCTGATGCAAACTGGGTTGGCAGTGTGGTGGATTGTAAAAACACATCTGGATGTTGCTTCTCTCTAGGTTCTGCTTCAAAATCATGGATGAGCAGGAAGCAGAAGTCGATTACCTTGAGCACCGCTGAGGCTAAATACATTGCTCCTAGTATGGCCTCCTGTGAAGCTGTTTGGTTGAGGAAGCTCTTTAGTGAGCTGTTTGGACATGTGGTAGATACCACCGTGATCTATTGCGACAACCAAAGTGGGATTTGTCTTTCTAAGAATCCCATGTTTCCTAACCGCTCCAAGCATATTGATATTAGGTACCACTTCATCCGGGATATAATACAACGGGGAGCAATAAGGCTCCAACACATTGGGACTGATGATTAGGTCGCCGATATTTTTACGAAGCCCCTGGGGAAGGTCAAATTCTTAACCTTCCATGAACAACTTGGAGTCGTGGAGAGACCCTCTTATGAGGGTCCTGTATGAGATGGATGTTGAGCTCTGGGAGCTCCGGGGGGCTTGGGGTACTTCTTGGAGCGATGAGCGACCATAGGGTGAGTGGTTCACCTTCCCCTAATGGTGCGCGATGTACAGGGTGAGTGGTTCACCTTCCCCTGTGATACCCCATGGCGACATATGCATAGGTTGAGTGGTTCACCTTCTCCTATGGCATATGAGCAGGATGAGTGATTCACCTTCTCCTGCTGGCACATCCTACCCATGCAGTCTAGGACTCATGGGAAGTACCTCTCATCTGGCCAATGAGTATAGAAATGAGGATAGGGACCATAGTACTACCGATGGATGCATCGTGTACTATTGTACTCCCTATGCTAGGATGTTGATATTGATCTGGGATCAATGGAAACTGACTTCGGGTCAATTAAAAGTGGTATGACACACTCTCTATTATTGGAGACTGACTTCGGGTCAGTGGAGAATGGTATGATACATTTTGGATCATTTCTTCTTTCTTCATGGTTCAACAGAGCAGAGTAGAGACAGGGATGGTACAAATTGTCAGACAGTTTGGCAAGTGAAGTTCTCCCCAGTTGAGAGAGTGTTAAATTTGGCAATTAGGGCCAAACTTCACCTTGGAAAGCTCATATGAGGCAGCTGATATTTTTATTGGATTCCTCTCTCCGAGAGGTGTAGGATTGATCTAAAGATCATCCCATTCTGACATGTACAAATGGAATTTTGAATTTATTTTGATTATGGACAAATTGTGAAGGTTGGCCAAACATCAAAATTGCACCTCAACGTTGCATATAAATACAAGGAGCCTCCTCCTTATTTTAGCATCTCACTCACACTCATTCTTCTCTCTCCTACGTTGATAGGGTACAAATTTCAGAGGCAGCTCTCCACACATGCAAAGAAGAGAAGGGTTTTCTATCCCTGCGTTGACCAATGTTGACCAAAGTTGCAGGAGGATTATTTTGACTTGCATTGACCTATTTTGATTGCGGTTTTGTGTGGGGGATCTCTGTTTGGGTAGGCCGCATTTTTGGGAACAAAAATCAAGGTTGTTTGACAAGTGTTGACTGCAGAAGGGTTTGCTGCAACATTGACTTACGTTAACTAGATTTCACTAGACTTTTTCGGATTGTTTTTGGGTTGATTTGACTAGCTATTGGAGGCCAAGTTGACCCAGTTTTACCGAGCTGTTTTGGAGGTCAAAATTTGCCCTATTAACCAGCATTGACTTTCTGGTTAGGGCTTTTTGTTACTGTTGTTTGACTAGTCAGATTTCACTTTGATTGGGCAAGTGAACATTCGATATTGCTCTCTCTCTCTCTTTGTTGAACTTTTGAAGAATTATAAGAAGAATTGATCAAGGGTTTCCCCACATTGGGGTTTGCCCCTGGCTGGTGCCACATCTTGTGTCCTCTTGTCTTGGCTAGTCTTCTACTGTTATTGTTTATGTTCTATCTGCATTTTACTATCATGATGATGTGATGTTGAACTAGATATTGATATTGGGCTTATAAAGAAATTGAAGTAAAATTGCTCTAAGCACAGAACATACCATTGTTATCCTAAAATTAATACTAGGAAATTCATTTAGAGTTAGGGCAAGAAATTTGAAAAAAGGAGAAGAAATTATGGTGATAATCAAGGGTTTGTAGACCAATGCCTAGCCTATTGTGGAGAATGGAGCCAAAGTGTGTTTGATTTAGGATTCTCACTTTCTCAAGAAGCCCTATTGCAACCTTGCATGCTCTAGTGAAGCAGCTACAAGGTCACAACAAGGATTTATACTTCGATTTGCAAAATCGAAAAGTTTCAAGGTCAAAGTTTCACAACTCACCCCTAGGAACATTCACTTCTTATTGCCAAAATGAGTAACATATGCAACGAACCAAGATCACGTGTTTTATGAATTCGCATCAACATTAGGGCACAAGAAAAATTAAGACATCGTGTTCCATACATTAGACATTAAGCATTAGAAATTCCACATGGGATAGCACTTACATGACAAAAGAAGTATATCCATCGATCACATTTGCAAAGAATGAAGCTCCAAGACAAATAGAAATTATCCAAACATCAAAATGCATCAAATAATCTCCAATTCGTCCAAAATAGCAGGATTGAGTTCTTTCTTCAAAGAGATACAAATCCAAGAGATGATGAATGAGAGAGAATGCCTCTCTTCTATTTATACAATCCTCTAAAGGATTTGAATGGCCTATTTTAGCCTAATAATGCCCCTAAAGTAAAATAATGTGCAAAATAACAATATTGTTGGTGACAAGCCCACCAAATAGCTCCATAATATGAAAAATAAGCCTCCCAAGAGGGTCGAAATGGTAATACAATAGCTAAGAGGGCCATTGAAAGGCCTAGTGGAGTCCAATATGTGCCAAAATAAGTGGAAGGGCTCCAAATATAGCGATAAAGGGGTTGGCCCCTTGATTTCCAAGCAAATGACCTGTGGTGCTCCCAAGTGGTTGTGGGGGCACAAAAACATCCTCATGGGTCTCCAAGTAGATCGATCAAGCCTATATCCCATTTGTAAGGGATGGAACAATGACGCAAGCCCTCCCTTTGTCTCTCATGGTGAGACACAACCTCATCTGGGCCCTAGATCAACTACCAAGTGTGTGGTGCAAGTGTGTGGTGCAAGTGTGTAGTTGGCTGGGCAAGGTGGTCCAGGTGCATCATCATCATCAGATAGGTGGAACATGAGCAAGCAACGGATGGTACTGAAGGACCCCATGGCATGGCTATCTGCTCTCTGCTATAGTGGAGGCATATGGCTCTCAACGCATGCCCTACAAATGCCAATATGACCCTCTAGGGGGCTTGGACCCTGTATAGGGAGACCAAACCCCAAGATGAAGACCCACCTACAATCCTGTATAAGATCCAATGCGTCTCCTCATCGTCTGGTATAACAAATCATCAGTGTAATTGAGTAAATGAGCTTAAAAACCATGGAACCAAGCGGACACTTCATAGTGGCATGCCCTTTCGTAATGGGCTTTAGAGTGTACAGGTGTCTCCAAGTTCAAAAAGGAGGTTAACCAAGGACCCTATTAGGTGGTTTCAACCTCTAAGGGAGTGTTAGGTCCATGGTACATACATCAAGTGGCAGGTGTCATGTGATATAATGATGGAAAGGGGTGGGGCATTAGGAAAGGCTCCAAACCACATGCCATAGTACAAGGGTAGCAAAGATAAGGGAAGCCCACACTTGGGTGTATGAATGCAGGAGGGAGCAATTGTGGCACATGCATTATCCTAGCCTTTGTTTTTCCACCCTTCTTTATATTCCTTTTGCCTTTTGTTGATTTTTCTTTTAAAACTGCTCGGGGCTCCAGGGGATGAGAGCATGATGTGAATGATATAGCAGTGAATACCCCCTTAAGGTTGGACAGTTCATCACCCACCAGGGGTTGGGACAATCATGGGTTCCTTAATGATGTAGGGGGCCAATATAGGGGGCCCTAGGAACCAGGGTGATGGCCATAATTATGGGGGTAGAGCTCATGCTTAGCTTTTGCCCACATACTAAATTTGTATATCCCTACCATCTTTTGCATTTTATGGTACATTTTCTGTGAGATTGGCCAAATTATGCTTTTTACTTTCCTTTTAGCTGCATTAACCTTCGGGGCACCATTCTAGGCCCGACCCAAAGTGTGGACAAGGGGAGGGGGAGGCTAGCTCCTTGTGGACCCAGATGGGAAATATGTCAAAAGGGGTTATAATGAGCGGAGGGGAGTGATGTATGTGGCGTCAGGAAGTGGCACCACGCAACCAAAATCAGGATTTCCCATGTAGTGACACTCCTAAAGCTAGTAGCCAATAAAGGAGATCCCACAGGATTAGGATACAAGGTTAACCACCAAATTGGACAAGGGGACAAGAGTACAAACCAAGCCTATTTCCGCCGTATCCCACCACTAATTCATAATCAAAAGTGTCCATGATAAGTAAGCAAAAATACCCAACTACATAATGAAAGCCATACCTTCAAGGTTGGAAGGCCCACCTTCAAACATACGATCATAACAGACGGGTAAGGAAGCATAATGGCTGGCTCAGGTGGCGGAGATGATGGCACATCAAGATATCTGGTGGTTGCAAGGGGTTGTTGGTTGTAAGCTGAAGACAATATAGGAGAAAAAATTATCCTATGGTGTCATCCACAGGTGGTGGGTAACAAGTTTTAGGACTCCTTTTCTCCTATCAATTTCGGTGGTGAAAGATTCAACCCTAGTTGATAAACTTAATTTCTTTTTTGTTGTCCCTTTTCCTACTTGTTCTGCTACAAGGTATTGGACGAAATTTTTTGGTCTGAGGAAGGTTACCAAGCCAAGCGAAATTTTTCTAAGGACAACATCTGCAGCAAGGCAAACGAATCTATTCCTGAAGTCAAGCGAGCTAAGCCAAGGACAAAATAGCGAAGAATTGTGCAAACCTAGTATGAGGTAATACATAGCAATAAATGAATTACTCCTAAGGCAGCCAAGATCAGGTTTTGAAGTGGGTCGAAGCTTTCAGAGCAAAAGACAAAAGTTTTGGGTAGCCGAAAATAGCCTAAGTTACCAGTCTGAACCCTCGCTAAGGTAAATCAAACGTCAGAACAGACCCGAAGCACCTGAGGTCACTACAAGAACCTTACGATAGATCCTAGAGGAAGTTTCAAGCAAGTTAAGAATTCGATCATCTCCCTAGCACCTCGTTATCTTTGGTAAAGAGCTCGAAGTTCATTTATGTAATTCTATTGCATCTCGAGCCGATTCCTGTAGCAGGACGAGGGTTTCATATTGAAATCTAAACTGTCCAAACAATAAGACATAGCTTGACCCAGTTAATTAGTTATCAGATTCTAGATTAGATTTGCACTGTGGTTTATGTTGGAATTTGAATCATAATTGAATTGTTGGAACCACTCTAGTTTATATTGAAGTTTGATGTAGATTTGTATTGTGGGAATCTGTTCTGGAATTTGATTTTATTTATACTACATAATGGGAATTGGATTGCAAATTGATTAATGAGTTAATTGTGTTGATTAAGGAATAATATTGTTGGAATATTCCTTTGCCCTTCATAAACAAAAGAATAATTTCGCTAATGCTTTAGAATCCCTAACCAAAACACAAACACTAGGGAGAAAATTACCCTAGAACATGACACACATATCATCTTCCTCAATCTTGTAACTCATTCAAACTGCATGAAATGTGCTACTTGCCTCCTCCATGTGCAAGGACACTCTCTTAAGAGTAACCACCTTAAATATAATAATAAATAAAATAATAAGATGCCAAGTCAAACTAGTAGAGCAAATTTCCAAAAAGCTATCTACGCTTTTAAGCCTAAGAACCTAGTTCATTTTGTTTGCAAAGGCAGTTAATGTGTCATAATGTTGGCCCATAGATCTCATGGTAACTTGGTCTCAAGCATCTAATTGCAAAGATCTTTTATGCACTTGACTTATGCGAACTATATTTAAATGAAGCACTAAGGTAGGTAAACTAGTACATTAGCATGCCCATTTCATTTTTGCCTTGGAATAAGTATCAAGGCTCAATGCAAATTTATGGAGGGAGGAAATACCTAGACCTTCATTGTGATTGGCTAGGTCTTAAAGAGCTAATCTTCTTACTTCGTATTTTCAACAATTCAAGATTCTCTTTAGGCAATAATCCTTCTCATGTATAGTCAATTTACAAAGTAGAATAAAAGTTGAACATATTTTCATTTATTATTTTCTATCTTAACAAGCAATAAGAAGTGCTCCATAACTAAGCTTGTTCTAACTTCTAATTCATTTTACATCACAATTGATTCAATATCACTCTTTCCAATATACTAGCAAACACATGCATGAAGTGGCATTGGAGAGACTTGAACTGTGGGGCCATAGAAATGCCTCACTATCACCTAGTAGGCTAATCCTCAATCAATTGTTCACAATGTATATTCTTGTTTTATTAAAGTAGTAGAAAGTTATATTTTTAACTAGAAAAAATACTACAAACTTCATAAATTATTTTTTCCTTATGACTCAATTCAATTGTTAACCGGCGATGAGGGCAATCATCATTGACTGCTATCCACAAATGTGGGCTGACACTTCAAGGAAACACATGCCTCCTGAAATGACCCGTCAATGGTCCATAAGGTGGGCTAACATATCACCATCATTCAAGCAAAACCATGCATACCTCCTGAAAGGACCCATTGGTGGTCTTATGACAGACTTTGGCAAAGAGACTTTCACTCCTGCCAAATGCCTCTAGGTCTAGATTCGTTAACTTATGTTCTTAAACCATGCATGCTAATGCATGCATGCCTCTTGAAATGACACATGGGTGACTGGTGGTCCATTGTTGGTCCATAGGGTGACAAACTTTGGCAGACAGGAAAACAGACGTTAACTTATGTTCTTAAACCATGCATGTCTCTTGAAGAACCATGCATACCTCTTGAAATGACACATTGATCATTGGTGGTCCATTGGTGATCCATAGGGTGGCAGAGATGCCTATGGGTCTAGATTCGTTAACTTGTTTTCAAATATTTTCTTATACTTGTTTTCAAAGTTTCAAATATCTTCTTATATCCAAGGAAGATGAGCTCCTGCTAAGTGTCATTGGCAGTTGGTGGTCCATAAGGTGATAGACTTTGGCAGACAGACTCTCCTGACAGTTGGTGATCCATAACGTGGTTGGTCATCCATAAGGTGACAGACTTTGGCAGACAGAGTTTCACTCCTACCAAACCTGCCAAATGGCATTGGCAGTTCGTGGTCCATGAGGTGACAGACTTTGGGAGACCAAATTTCAGGTCTTTGGGAGACAGACTTTTTCACTCCTGCCCGTTGATCGTCCATAAAGTGACAAACTTTGGCAGACAGACTTTCATTCCTGGTGGTCGGTGGTCCATAAGGTGACAAACTTTCGCAGACAGACTTTCATTCCTAGTTGTCGGTGATCCATAAGGTGACAGACTTAGGTGACAAACTTTGGGAGACCAAATTTCAGGTCTTTGGGAGACAGACTTTCACTCCTGCCCATTGATCGTCCATAAAGTGACAAACTTTGGCAGACAGACTTTCATTCCTGGTGGTCGATGGTCCATAAGGTGACAAACTTTGGCAGACAGACTTTCATTCCTGGTTGTCGGTGGTCCATAAGGTGGCAGACTTTCACTCCTGCCTGATGTCTCGAGGTTTAGAGTCATTAACTTGTTAATGAGTTTTCAAATTTATATCTGAGGAGCTCATCAACTCATCCAAGGAAGACGGGTCTAGAGTCGTTAACTTGTGTTCTTACGTTCGAGGAAGATGAATGAGCTCTTCGCCAATTAAAAAATTGTTGGTCTTACTCCGGGAGCCAATAAAAAAGAGTTGTTGGTGCTCCGAGAGCCAAAGGCAATTTTATCCTAAATAGTGTCCACGAGAAAGCCAATGTGACCCAGTGCCTCTTGTGGTCAGAGAAGTAGAGTCATGCCTTAATTTTATGCATAAGACCAGATACTACAGTGTTGAAATTTGGTACCGGAGGACAGGTGGTTCCCTTAGGCTTTGATCTTTGGCCTAGGGAAAAGTGTCCAAAAGATTTTAATTTTTCTCCTAAAGTGTTATAAAGTTAAAATCTAATTTAAAAGTAACTTTAAGTGATAAAATTACTAAGTCTATTTTTAAAGTGATTTTTATAAAGTCAATGAAAAATTAGAAAGGAAGAGTGACTTTGGAAATAAATGACTAAGTGGGTCTTTATTAAAGTGGGGTGAATTAAAAAATAGAAAGTGAGATTTAAATGTGCATTTAATCTCAGCCATTGATCTAAATCTATCTCAGCCATTGGATTTAGGGATCACCCAAAAGTCATTTAGGGTTGGGTTAAAGGAGGAAAAGGAGAAAAAAGATCATTCATTCTTTCATGAGCAGATTGGGAGAAGGAGAGTAATAGAGCAAGGGAGATTTTTGGATAGGAAGGAAAAAGAGGCAGCAGTTTGGCACACATACCAGGCAGTTCTTCAGCAAATCAGAACAACAGAAAGAACAAGCAGAAAAAGCTGATTTTTTGCTGAAAAACTGAGAAAAACTTATTTTTTGGCACGAATTTCGAGGAGACAAATTTCGGCACAAAAATCGAGGTATGTCTGTACGGTCCGTACATCCATACGGTCCGTACTGCACATACAGCAAGTTCCCAGGTTGTCTGTTGGGTTGAAAACAGATAAGTTTGCTTGCTGGAAATTTTATTTTGCTGAAATTTTCTTACTGTAAAAAGACATTTTCCAGAAATAAAGAAGAGCTCTCAAACTGGTTTTCTCCAAGAGTTGTAGGGGGTTTTTCCAGGGTCACATTGACCAAAAATATCAGTGTTTTAATGTGTTTTAATGGCTGTTTATTACTGCTGAT
>APFE030673560.1:172827-253181 GCA_000404065.3 Pinus taeda | reverse complement strand
TAGAATCATTGGTCGTGGAAAAGTAAAGTTGAAGTTGCAAGGTGGAAGGGTTAGAACACTTCTGGGTGTTCTGCATATTCTTGCATTGGCCAGAAATCTGATTTATATAAGCAAGTTGGGTGATGCAGCTGTAAAAACAGTGTTTGAGAAGGATACTTGCAAGATGGTTCGGCGAGCACTAGTATTGATGCAGGGAGTTTGGATTGGAACTCTGTACAAGCTGCAAGGTAGCACGGTTGTTGATAGGTGCAACAATTTTGTGGTTCCTCAAAGTGGAGTAGAAAATATAGTGATCTCTAGAGAGAAGAACATGCTGTGGCATCAAAGGCTTGGACATATTGGAGAGAAGGGCCTTCAAATACTTCATGGTCAAGGTATGGTAGAAGGTATGAGTAATAGCTCTCTAGATTTTGATTTCTGTAAAAATTGTGTATATGGGAAGCAGAATGGGGTGAGTTTCCCCTTTGGTGGTAAGAGGGTGAAACATACATTAGAGCTTGTGCATAGTGATGTGTTTGGACCTGTGAAGGTTCCATCACTGGGTAAGTTTGTGTACTTTGTATCATTTATAAATTACTTCTCAAGGAATACAAGGATATATTTCCTTAAGAAGAAATATGAAGTCTTTGACAGGTTTAAAGAATTCAAGGCTCTGGTGGAAAACCAGACAGAGAAGAAGTTAAAGGTGCGAAGGACAGATAATGGTGGGAGTTTTTGCAGTAAGGAATTTGATGAATTCTGTAAGAAGTGTGGCATAGCATGGTAGAAGAGTACTCCATATACACCTCAGCAAAATTGAGTTGCAGAAAGAATGAACAAGATGTTGATGGAAAGGGCAAGAAGTATGCTTAGTGGTGCCAGATTAGGACATGAATTCTGGGCAAAGGTGGTGGAAACATCATGTTACCTGGTCAACAGATCACCTTCATTAGTGCTAGAGGATAAAACTCCACAAGAGGTATGGACTGGTAAGAAACACACTCTTTCACATCCAAGCGTATTTGGATGTGATGCATATGTACATGTTCCAAAGGAGAAACGAACCAAGTTGCATAGTAAATATGAAAAGTGCATATTTATTGGGCATAAGGATGGTTTAAAGGGTTATAAGCTTTGTAACCCAGTAACAAGGTTTTGTACAACTAAGATGTGGTGTTCAGAGAGGCGAAAGATGTTATTAAACATGAAGTCCAACCAAAGGAACCTGAGAAGATAGAGTTTGAGCTAGAGGAAGAATCAAACTGTACATTAGAGGAGGAATCAGAAGATGAACAACGACAAACTCTGAGTGTGAGAAGATTAGTTCGAGAAAGAAGGTAGCGAGAAAGGTATATTCCATATTCTTTCTGTTCAAATTTTGCTTTATCTATTACTGATGATGATCCCAGAACTATGAAGGAAGGAGTAGATTCAGAGGATGGAAAAATCTAGAAAGAGGATATGGTTGATGAAATGGCATCTTTGCATAAAAACGAGGCTTGGGATTTGGTGGATTTTCCAGCTGGAAGAAAACCCATTGGTAGCAAATGGGTGTTCAATAAGAAGACAAATGTAGAAGGAAAGGTGGAGAAATAAAAAGCTTGGTTGGTAGCAAAAGGTTATTCCCAAGTGCTTGGAATTGATTTTGGTGATATTTTTTCTCCTGTTTCCAAGGTAACTTCTATTAGATTACTTTTATTTGTTGTTTCTACTTTTGATTTTGAGGTAGAACAGATGGATGTAAAGAGAACATTTCTTCATGGGGCTCTGGAAGAGAAAATCTACATGAAGAAACCTGAAGGCTTTGCGGTGATGGGTAAGAAAGAACTGGTATGCAAGTTAAAGAAGTATCTGTATGGGTTAAAACAGTCCCCAAGGATATCAAAAATTTGATACATTTATACGGGGATTTGGCTTCACCAGAAGCAAAGCAGATCACTATGTGTATTTTAAATTAATTGGTGACTGTGTTATTTCTTTGGTCTTATATGTAGATGATATGCTGTTGGTTGGAAATGACAAAGAAATTATCGAGGATTTGAAGATCCAATTGTTCGCCAAATTCCACATGAAAGATCTTGGTGCTGCAAACTATATTTTGGGCATGGAAATTAAAAGAGATCGGGTAAAGAGGAAGCTCTGGTTAAACCAGAGGAAGTATGTCAAGACAATATTGCAGAGATTTGATATGCAGGATAGTAAACCGATGAAGGTTCCTATTCATGTAGGTGTAAAGTTATCTGTTGAATAGTGTCTCAAGACACAAGAGGAAGAGGACATGTCCCGTGTTCCATATGCAAGTGTAGTCAGTAGCCTGATGTATGCAGTGGTCTGTACTAGACCGGACATTACACATGCAGTGGGAGTATTGAGTAGGTTTATGTCAAAACCTGGAAAGGAGCATTGGATAGCAATG
Organism: Pinus taeda; assembly: GCA_000404065.3. Lineage (NCBI taxonomy): Eukaryota > Viridiplantae > Streptophyta > Pinopsida > Pinales > Pinaceae > Pinus > Pinus taeda. The sequence continues at coordinate 250,786 of APFE030673560.1, read as the reverse complement.
AAGTGGGTATTCAGGTATTTGTGTGGCACTATTGATTATGTTTTGTGCTACCAAGGAAGACCAAGATTGGACAGAGTGTTGGATATTCATGGCTTTGTTGATGTAGACTGGGCTAGAGATCTAGATCAAAGAATATCTACAAGTGGGTATGTGTTTAATATTTTTGGAGTTGTAGTTAGTTGGATGAGTAAAAAACAATCTGTAGTGGCACTATCAACTACAAAGGCAGAATACATGGTAGCCACTCATGCAAGCAAGGCAGTAGTTTGGTTATAGAGATTGTGTTCAAGTATGGGGTTAGTACAGGGAGCTATAAGGATAGACTGTGACAACCAAAGTGCAATTTTCTTCACAAAGAACCCTGCATATCATTCAAAGACAAAGAACATTGATGTTCAGTATCACTTTGTGAGGGATATGATAGAAGAAAAAAAGGTGTTGTTGGTAAAGGTGGACACTTTGAAGAATACTGCAGATCCATTGACAAAATCTGTGAGCTCTGAGAAGTTCTTTTGGTGTAGAGAAATAGTGGGCATTGCAGGGATGGATAAATGACTAAGCTCTCTTGTGGCCCCCTGTGGAAAGAAAACAACAAGTGGGAGAATGTTGAGTTGTGTTATATTCTTTCGACAACTAGCCCACGTAGTTAACGAGAGGGTTAGAGGGGGGAGGGGGGGCGAAACCCCCCTTCATTGCACCGATTGCATAGCGATGGGGTCACAGGGGGTTTGAGGGGTGCAGGTAACCCCACTCAATGGGGTCTGGGGCAGTGCCCTAGAAAATTTTGGTTTTGGAACCTATGCTAGGTTGCGTGGACCCACCTATGGTTTTGTGCATGATTTTCACACATGTTTTTGGACGTGGGGGTTTTCGATCCATGGTTTTTAGTCCATGGTATTGGATGCTTCAACATGTATAAATATGCATTATAACATTGAAAGGAACATCATGAAAAATCAAGCTAGTAGTCCCTGTTTTGGGATCTAGGGGAAAATCTCTGTGTATATGTGTTTTATGTGTTATGCTCTCGCATTTTTTATTTTATGTGTTTTAGAATTCGTATGCAAGTAATTTTTGTATGGGGTTAAAACCTACAAATATTATTTAAACATGAAATTGGTCACTTTCTTAGTTCTCATAAACTTGAATTTTGGATCATTTGTTTTGGGTTGTAATGCATTACACCAAAGCAAGTTAAGTACCCTTTTGCACAATTCATTTTGTTTAGGAAACACTGAGTGTGCAAACTTCACTATGGTTAGTTCCAATGGTGTCATGGAAGTAGGAACATAAGGTTCACTAAGCTTGCAGTGGGAAATTTACAGTCTCCATTTCAATTACCATTGGTGGCATGCCTAGAAAAACACCAGGCATGCCCCACCTTTCATCTTCTAATTTGTAATAAACCAATAGTGGTAGTCTTGTAGAAAAGTCCATCAACATTGACATGTAGCAAGCAAAATGAGAAGGTGTTTTGTTGGAAAATAATGGTGATGTTGGAGCATCATTTGATTATGGAGATAATGCATCTAGTCCTCCTATTCTCACAATAGAAACAACTTCTTGTTCTCTAAAATTTTAAGTGCCCCACTCCTTTTGTTACAACAAAACCAAATTCTAATTCTATGGCTCACTATATTGATACTCAAAGTGTGATTTACTTATCTAATGATGACTAGAGCTATTGTAAAATATTTTTTTATTGATTTTTTTGGGAGTTAATATTGGAAAACCTGCAATTTTTTATATTTAAATATACATTTTCTGTGATTTCTTGCTAGAAAATCTTATTTGTTAAATTAATAAAGTGGATAGAGATGTTAGAATTCCAAATTTCCACCAATTTCAATGTGAGGTAGCTACCAAACTTCTATATTTAGGTTGCATAGTTATTGGGAAAGTATTCTCCCTTACCCAGACTAAATGCTTAGAGATAGTGGAGACTATAGCAATTAAAAAGGTTCACCCAAATAGCTTAAAAAGGGGCCTAGATTATTTTCTCACTGTAGTCACCATGATGCCACTATGATGTGTTGATGGTGCTGGACCCGCAAACATTCAGGGGATCTCCTCGGTATGAAGTCCCAACTAGACATCACACTGTTTGGTGTAGGAGTCCCATCTGGCATGATGGACCGATTGCCATTATCTTAGAGATTTTCCTTAGCTCTTGTTGTTCAACACATGAGGGTGTTATGCTTGTAACTTCAAGAAAGTGAGGTGAATGTTCCTGGTGAATGCGTAATATAACTCTATGTATAGGTTCTCTAACCATTAAAATGGGGGTGGTGAAGTGAGCCTCTTGATGAGAGGGAATACTCCCAACCCAAGAAGAAACACAAGCGAACAACAACAAGGGTATGTCCAACATCCAACAGAATAGTCCACAATAGATGCGGCAGTCGTGAAAGCCAAAGATCAAGGGAAACAACATACACCATCCAATGGAATAATCCACATGGGGGTGATGATCATTAACTGACCTAGGTGTCTCCAGACACATGAAGAAGTCCAAGAGGGCCCATAAATGGTCAAAATTCAAAGTATTCAAATTTTAACAAACTCAACATCAAATCAAAGTGCTTGTCTCCCTAATTCCATTGGTGTGAACGAACTCAAATTCGAGCTCGTATGAAGAAGTTAGAGCAAGTGAAAGTTCAGGTTTGACTTGGATAGGGGATAGAAGAAGGTGGTGGTAGGATTATTCAGACAATGGGGAAGCACCAAGTGGAAGGCCGCCATTGGTCTCACATTTCACAATTGTAGATCAAAATAGGTCGAAAATAAAGAATCGGCCTTGACAGGATTAGGGTTGCGATGTGATCACATATCACAATCGCAAAGGGGAAGTGATTTACGAATCATCCCTGGGTAGCGAAGGGGTGCGATGTGATAAATAACAATCGCATATTGCAAGGGAAGTGGTATAACATCGGCCCTGATAGAGTAAGGATGTGGTGCGATCACATATCACAATCGCAAAGGGGAAAGTCCGCTACCTGCGATTGGTTATATACCATATATATATATATATATACAATAAACCGAAAACTATTGGGAGTCAAACCCACTACCAGCAGGTCTGCTAGCCCCGCCCACACGACGGCTCCAAAAAAAAATTGCATTCTAAATAAGGAGGGGCAGGATTTGATCCCCCGAACTCTCCTGAACCAACATGCCAATTTACCACTACGCCAAATGACCAAGTGTGGTAAGCTCCGTCGCTAATTTTTGTTTAAACCCAACATTTCTTAGATGAGGGTGAGCAGCGATAGAGTGGACTACAGAACCACCAGCCCATGTGGAACCATGGTAGAACAAATTTCGAGACAAAGAATCTTTAGCAGAGAATATTCCTTGATCCTTGTGTTGGGTTGTGTTATATTCTTTCCATGACTAGCCCTAGTAGTTAAACAGGGGGGCAGAGCCACCCCCTTTGTTGCACTAGCTGTAGTGGGGGGTTTCATAGGGGGCAAAAGTAGCCCCCCTCTACGGGGTCCAGGGCAGTGCCTTGGGGAAATTGTTTTTGGACCCTATATTAAGTTGGCGGACCTACCTATGGTTTTGCGCATGGTTTTAACACATGGTTTTTGGCGTGATGGTTTTCGGTCTATGGTATTTTTTAGATCCGGTCAAGGGAACTATAGTTATGTTCTAATCCAAGGTTAATGGATTGGGGTTTATGGATGATTCGACATGTATATATATTTATTGTAACATTGAAAGGAACATAATGAAAAATCAACCTGGTAGTCTTGGTTTTTGGATCTACGAGAAAGTATTTGCATATATTTTTTTTATGTGTTATTCTCTCACCATTGTTTATTTTCTAATTTTAGAATTTGTATGCAGGTAATTTCTATACGGGGTTAAAACCTACACCTTGAAAGGTTCCATGGGGAGGTAAATTTTCATTTTGTCATAATGATATGAAGTTTACAGTCATTTTAACCATAATTTCATGGCGAACGCAATGGTGAAATAAGAATCACTAGCTGAGCAACAGATTTGAAGATTCCTAGTAGAGCAGAAACATTGAAGAATCTTGAGGGAATCTTCAAGATTCCTTGGAGGCTGAAATTTACCAGAGTCAGAATGCAGCCAACATTATACTCAAAAGTCTCAAAATCTTGTAAGAATCATGATGGAAAGATCATATTTATGACCTGAGTTACAGAGCTCCAGTCAGCCCAGAGAACAAAATCTTTGGAGAATCATGGGGAATCTAAATGATCCCCAAAGCCCGAGATTTTAACAGTGCCAGAATTCGACAAATGGAGAGTCAATTTTACACCTCCCTACAACAAAAATTCAATGATGTAGTCATTTTTTTCATTGGAGCCTTCTATTTTTCGGTCAAATTCAGAGGTGAAGGTACATGAATCAGTCATGTCATGTTTTCGTTCATAATTGCTGAGATGATGTATTATGTTTTGAGAACCCTACTTGATGTTATGATGTGGGATCACTTTTTCCACATTATGTGAGATGTATCTAGCTTATCATGCTCTGTATTGTTGTTGAGATCCCTATCTGACTATGTTGAAGGGATACTCATTGCCACATTATATGATATCATTTTAGTTTGTCATGCTGAGAGGTAGCCTTCTTGAGTGAGAATTCCCATAAGCAGAACATCTCATGGAGAGACAAGCCACTCTTGTTTGAGGGCATATGACCTTCCTATGAGAAATTATTGTCCATGTACATGATCATCATTTTCAACATTATATGAAGCGGCCTCCACCATCTTGACAACGGGCTAGATATGTATTCCACACTGGATGAACTCCGCTATGAAATGTCTCGTATTTTGACTTGTTGATCTTGTCATGTTTCCTATTATTTAATCATGCACATGTGGTTATTTAATCTCTTTTAAATGCAATTCTAAAAACATCAGAAAAGTAAAATATCTTGGATAATTCCGATAGTTAAAGGAACCAGGATCATTAACACCAAGACAAAAACATGGTATGTCTAATGTCCGATAGAGTAGTCAACATGGACAAGATAAAAGTGATAAGCAATACAACACATATTCCACAATATGAGTACTAAAATAATTGAAGTAGTTACTATCTTACTATAGGTTAAGAAAACATGCATTACAACCATTTAAATGATAGTCTTGCAAACAAATACAAAACATTCATTAAAATGTGTTGGCCTGAGACGGGCTTCTGAATTAAGAGAAAGATCCAAGACACATTTGTACACCATACAACACTAGTCCCAGTAGCGGGACAGTATGAAAAATCAACCTGGTAGTCTTGGTTTTGGGATCTAGGGGAAAGTATCTGTGTATATTTTTTTTATGTGTTATTCTCTCACCATTGTTTATTTTCTAATTTTAGAATTTGTATGCAGGTAATTTCTATACGGGGTTAAAACCTACACCTTGAAAGATTCCATGGGGAGGTAAATTTTCATTTTGTCATAATGATATGAAGTTTACAGTCATTTTAACCATAATTTCATGGGGAACGCAATGGTGAAATAAGAATCACTAGCTGAGCAGCAGATTTGAAGATTCCTAGCAGAGCAGAAACATTGAAGAATCTTGAGGGAATCTTCAAGATTCCTTGGAGGCTGAAATTTTCCAGAGTCAGAATGCAGCCAACATTATACTCAAAAGTCTCAAAATCTCGTAAGAATCTTGATGGAAAGATCATATTTGTGACCTGAGTTACAGAGCTCCAGTCAGCCCAGAGAACAAAATCTTTGGAGAATCATGGGGTATCTAAATGATCCCCAAAGCCCGAGATTTTAACAGTGCCAGAATTCGACAAATAGATAGTCAATTTTACACCTCCCTACGACAAAAATTCAATTATGTAGTCAATTTTTTCATTGGAGCCTTCTATTTTTTGGTCAACTTCAGAGGTGAAGGTACATGAATCCGTCATGTCATGTTTTCGTTCATAATTGCTGAGATGATGTATTATGTTTTGAGAACCCTACTTGATGTTATGATGTGGGATCACTTTTTCCACTTTATGTGAGATGTATATAGCTTATCATGCTCTATATTTTTGTTGAGATCCCTATCTGACTATGTTGAAGGGATACTCATTGCCACATTATATGATATCATTTTAGTTTTTCATGCTGAGAGGTAGCCTTCTTAAGTGAGAATTCCCATAAGCAGAACATCTCGTGGAGAGACAAGCCACTCTTGTTTGAGGGCATATAACCTTCCTATGAGAAAGTATTGTCCATGTACGTGATCATCGTTTTCAACATTATATGAAGCAACCTCCACCATCTTGACAACAGGCTAGAGATGTATTCCACACTGGATGAACTCCGCTATCAAATGTCTCGTATTTTGACTTGTTGATCTTGTCATGTTTCCTATTATTTAATCATGCACATGTGGTTATTTAATCTCTTTTAAATGCAATTCTAAAAACATCAGAAAAGTAAAATATCTTGGATAATTCTGATAGTTAAAGGAACCAGGATCATTAACACCAAGACAAAAGCATGGTATGTCTAATGTCCGATAGAGTAGTCAACATGGACAAGATAAAAGTGATAAGCAATACAACACAAATTCAACAATATGAGTACTAAAATAACTGAAGTAGTTACTATCTTACTATAGGTTAAGAAAACATGCATTACAAACATTTAAATGATAGTCTTGCAAGCATATACAAAACATTCATTAAAATGTGTTGGCCTGAGACGGGCTTATGAATTAAGAGAAAGATCCAAGACACATTTGTACACCATACAACACTAGTCCCAGTAGTGGGACACTAGAGCCACTCCTCGCTCCTCAAAGAATAGATTACACACTCTCAAGGCTATGTTGAAGGAGCCAAGGTGAAAAGTCCTTTGCTCATATAGTGAGGGGGTATATATAGCCAACTGGGTATAATGAACCCTTGTGACTCTTTGACTTCCCTCATGGCTATTTGACTTCTTATGACTTTCCGACTTTACATGACTCTTCGACTTCAACTGTGGGTCTCTTGGACTTCCACTTTACATTACATTTATTACAATAAGTATGGCCCATAATAGTGATGTGGCTGATACAACTCATGACACAACTCAACATGACACTACTGAAATGTACTAGCATATTGTGTTGTCCATGTCAAGGTGTTGCAATATTGAGTGATGATATGCTCTCGGTGCAACATGTCTTCACCTCCACATGGCAAAGCATGTAGGGTATTCAATGGTCTTGGTGTTTGCTTAATGGTGCATGTGAATGTGTCCCTTTCACTCGCTTGCTCAATGTGATTCATGTGTTCATTCGACCATGGGCAAGTCTTCTAGCATGCACATCTCCTCCATCCCATTTGTCATTGTGCCATGTTTCATCAATGTACCTATTCCTACAATCACTCATGATATGATGACACCAAATCCAAAACCATCCTAGCCTATCATGATGCATTGTCTTCCATTTTGGTGTAGGTAACTGGGAGAGGGACAAGGCACTAACATTACGGGAGCACAACATAGGCTTGGATGCGAGGCTCCAGAGCACTATTGGGGAAAAATGTGTAGATGTTACTAGGAGACAAATTTCCACAATCTGAGACAACAGTGACAGTTGCAGGACAAAACTTAGTCGGGAGGAAGAACTACACAGTTTCCAAGAGGAAGTCCAGGCAAGGTGTTATGGAGTTGCTAGTCAACACTACACAATCCTAAGAGATGGTCTGGGCCCGAACAGTTCTGTGCAATTTATGAACTGGTTGTACAACAGGGAAAAAGGGCTACTCAGGACAAATCTGCATAATTCTTGAGCTGGTTGCAGAGCGGGGAGGAAGGGATAGTAGAGAAGGATGGATTTGGGCATTTCCTGGGCTGGTTGCAGAGTGGGAAGGAAGGGAAGGAAATGATAGCTCTATGCAATTCCTGGGTTGGTTGTAGAGCAGGTAATATGGGTAGGGTGGGACAACTCTGTACAATTTTGGAGCTTAGTATAACCGAGGGTCACAACTCAATTTCTTTCTTCTGTTGACCAACAGGAGGCTTGATGGGAGGTCTTGTGGGAAGCACCTAGTGGATCGACTTATGGGACAACTTCTGCACAGTTCTGGGAGTCAAGAAGTTGGCTCATTTCTAGAATTGTGCCAGAGCAGGCTGCCTGGATGACAACCTCAAGCTCTACGTAGTTTTGGGCAACAGTGCAAGGTCACTGAGATCGGGTTTGGTTGATGAAGGGATGTCTGACTGACAGATTTTTAGGAAAATTGACTAAGTGTGAAAGCAAGTGTACTCATGCGGACATGACAATCTGATCACACACTTAGTGTGACTAGATGCTAAGACACCTCAAACCAACAAGACAACATCTGCTCAGTGAGATGAACTCGAAGGTTGACAATGATAGTTGAAATATGTCTTCAAACAAATGTCACGACACTTTTGTGACAATGTTTACAACTTATGTGTTAGTGTGACCAATGTTGACAAAGCGAAAACAACTCATACACACAAAAATAAACCTTCAAAATTCCAAAACAAACTCGCAATCATGACATAACGATCAACGTGCCAAAAGATGACTGGTGATCGATCAAGCGAAGAGGGTGTGAAAACTCAACAAGAGCTCATGGGATGAGCCCGAGTGTTGTGACCATCAAGGTAAAAACCAAGGGAGGCTCCAAAATTTGGATGTAGGCTAAAATTTTGGAGGGTGTTGCAGCTGCTACAACACTTGGAGAGACACCGGTTGAATATTAGCTTCTCTGTTTTAGTTCATTTGTATCACAGGGCCTTGGCCTTTTACGACGTATTGATTCATGGTGTAGGTTGCTTTGGCTTCCCCACTTAATCCATGGATATACATGGTTCACCTTGTACCAACTCAGTCAAACATAACAATTTTTTTAGCTAGATCACAGTGTTTCAAAATCGAGAAGGGTAGTATTGTTTGTGAGCTTAATATTTGCAGAGTATAAGTTTTCATCTCTGGTGTTGTTCCACTGCTAATAGGCCTGGACAATACCCCAACAAAGTAACGCATGAACACAAGCATTGCTCCACTGTGAGTGAGCCTGGTCAGTACTTTGGTGGAGTTGCCTACTTCACCTCTCTGTACATAAAGCCTTTCTCTTCTTTCGCCTTTGTATTTTTTGAAAAGAGGATTGTGCATAGGAAATTTTTTATTTTTGGGGCAGAAGAGGGATCTTGACTTATTGAGAGCATAATAGTTTGTTCCTTCAGAGAAGCATATAAGACCTCTGATTTATGTTTTCTCGTTTGGATTTTTCCGCTTCTCCATTTCTACTATTTTGATTAAGCTTGAGCACACAGAGTAGAAGACTGAGTGAAAGCATGGGGTTTCCTAGTTTGGACATAGGTTCATGATTTTACTAGAGCTTCCCTTACAAATGGTTCATATTTTCCATCCAGGCTTCATCGGCCAGAAGTTACAACCAAGCACAAAGAAGAGGGACATAAGACTAGCCGAGTGTTGTAGTGTCACAAGGCTCTTTAAACACAGCCACATACTTATTCAAAATCCAAAACAATATAGGACAACACTTATTTACAGAACAAAAATGACAAGACAACCAAAACAAAGCAAAGAAAACAAAGCAAAAAATGGAATGTAAAGCAGAAAAACAAAACATCAAAGCAATAGAGCAATAGTAAACATGCTATGTACATAGGCGGGGCGCGACCCTAGATCACTAAAAATTACATTTTAAATCTTGGTAATTGACAGGAAAGTTGTCAATCCTGTCATCAAGAGATTGCAAGTAATATGTGTTTTGACCAAATTTTTCATGAACCATGTATGGACCAATCCACAGAGTCTGGAACTTCGTGTGTTTTCCTTTGTCTTAATAGGGTTTATCACATTCAAGACTAAGTCACCTACATTGAAGCTAGCATTCCATACAGACTTACGATCGAACCATATCTTGATATGGTTCTGGTGGAGTGTAAATTTTTCTTTTGCTTTCATCCATTATTCCTATAACTTGTGTAATGTGTCTATCCTACGTTGAATCAATAAACACAACTTGCCTCAGGATTCTTGGGATAGCTGTAGAGCAAGCAAGTAGATATTGGGTGGTAGGATGGATTCTTTACTGTAGACGAAGAATTATGGAGATGTGTTTAGAGAGGGCTTGGGTGTAACTCGGTCAGCCCAAAGTGCATTCACCAGGGCAGAATGCCAGTTATGCGGATAAGATTCTTGTTTGTTGATTCAACAAGACCATTCCCCTTTGGGTAGTATTTAGATGAATGCTTAGGCTCAATACCATATTGCAATGAAAAATCATACAGTTTCAATGAATAAAATTAAGTTGCATTGTAAAAAACAAGTGATATCAGAACACCAAACCTCGAGATGATGTTCTGCTAAAGGAAGCCGATGACTTCCTAGTCATTTACTTGTTTGAGTGGAATTGCTTCCATCCACCACATTAAGTAATTTGTAGCAGTTATAATGTAGCGGTGTTACCTTGACAAATGGGGGGAGATTTACCCAATGATGTCTAATCTCCACTGTTGGAATGGTTTTTCCATTGCAACGAGTTGTAACGAAGCTGCTAACCTTCGTGCTCTGTCGACACATCAATGATAGACCAGGCACTTGTGGGCATAAGCATGTGCATCCTTAAATAATGTGGGTGAGTAGAAACCATCTCTCATGATTTTATGTTTATTTTTGTTACCCACAAAGTGACCTCTGGCTATTCTGTCATGCATGCCACGCAACACTCTATGAATCTTGCGCCTCTAGGAACCAAATCGAAATTCTGTTGTTGTGATTTCTGTAAAGCTCTACATGCAGCAATTGGTAAGATACATCTTTTAGGAGCATTTCCATCTTCTGCCACATGGAAAAGTGAGAGGGAATGGTGTCGTGTTCAAGGTACTAGTGCACTTCTTCATACCAAGAGTTATTGTGCGAAGTGGGTGGTGCTCGCTCTATGTTGTACATATCGAATTCTTGCTCCCAATTGACGAGCTCTTCTTCTTCCTCTTGGGCATGTAATCCTTCTGCTGCAAGTCTGCAGAGACAATGACCTTTGATAGTGTGAAATGGCTTGATATCAAGATCACAATCTTGAATTCATGTCATCCAATTCACACGTCTTTCACCCAAATCTTTTTGAACAAGCAACACTTTGACTCTTGGGTGTGGCAAGAAGACTATGTAGTGATTTTTTAGTAGGAAGTGTCTAAAATGTTTCACCGCCTTGTATACAACATATGTCTCTTTGTCCATGGAAGGATAGTTGAGTTTGGGTCCCTACATGCTTGCACTCATAAAGGATATTGGATGTTCATTCTTCAGCACATCCTTCTGTGTGAGCACTACAACGAGTGCGTTGTCAGAAGTGAATGTACATAGCAAGAAATATTTTCTAAAATCTAAGTTGTACAGTGTAGGTGCATCTACTATTGCCTACATGATACGAGAAAACACATCCTTATCCTTCTTTTCCCAGCTATAGACTACATCCTTCTTGATCATATTTTGGATAGGTTTGACAATTTGTGCATAATCCAAGATGAACTTTAGGAGGAAGTTTATCTTTCCCAAGAAGGATTGCATACATTTCCTATTGACTGGGTGAGGAATCTATGTAATAGTCTGAACTTGGTCTGGATCAACCTTAATCCCACTCTTAGTGATAATATGCCCAAGGAGGTTCCCCTCAGACACTGCAAATATGCTCTTCTTGGGATTCAAGGATATCTCATACTTTCAACATCGCTCAAATATCTTCTTAAGATGGCATAGGTGGTTTGATTGTTTTCTTGAAAAGACTCTCACATCATCAAGGTAGATCACCATGCTCTGTCTGATGAGCCAATGGCAGGTGATGTCCATAGTGCATTTAAAGCTTATGCCTACGTTTACAAGCCCAAATGGAATTCTTCTGCAAGAGAATGTACCCCACTTGGTACGAAAATTAGTTTTATGTCTATTAGGTTCTGCTATCAGAACCTAGTTATATCTAGAAAATCCATTAAGGAGATAAAACATTTTAGCCTTCGATATTGCCTGCAAGATGTGTTCCATAGACAACACAAGATAGTTTTCTTTTTCTGAGGCTGTGTTAAGATTTCACAAATCTACGCATAGGTAGATCTCTCCGGGCTTCTTCCTGACAAGAACTAAATTTGAAACCCATGTAGAATGATGAACCTTATATATGATCTGAGCATCCAACAACTTAGTCAGTTCTTTCTTTATGAGGGGTTGAAGTGATGGGTGGAATTTTCTGATTTTCTGTTGAAACGGCTTGAGCCCTTCTTTTATTGGAATTACGTTTTGGATTATTCACATGTCATATGTTTTCAAATCATTGTATGTCCATGCAAATACATCCCAGTAATGTCTAAACAAGTAGACAAAGTCTTGTCACTCCTTTGGTGTGCAACAGGTACTGAGATTTACAAATTTCAGATCTCTTTTTGTTCCCAAGTTGAATTTTTTGTGCATCAGTGTGGAACTATGGGTTTTGGTATTCATAGGCCCTTTGGATCAGTTCTACAGGTGATTTATTTTATCAAGTGAAATCACACCTTTGGGGATGCGCGTCTTGAAGAGACTGATCATGCATGTATTCATCTATGGCTGCATCTTTGAAAATGTCAGCATTGGACATAAAGTGCAGTATCTATTCGTCATCATAAAAGACAAAAAAATTAATTATCTTTGTTAGAAATAGATGGATTATAAAAAATCTCAACAATAAATCTATCCCTAAGCAGTGTCATTCTAGCAGTTGCATTGCACATTCTTGGTACAAATATGATATTAAAAGCTTGAAAACTAGAAATAAGCCACCATACCTCTTTTTGGTAACCTTTAAGATGAGGTGAGACACAATGTATGGTGTTACATACCTGCCGTACCATAATCTCTGAATCACCTACCACTTTAAGCATAGTGACACTGAGGCCGAGGAATTTGTGTAAACCCAAGACGAGTGCTTCATATTCAATAGTGTTGTTTGTGCACTCGAAATCCAAGTGGCTTCAGACGAAATTATTTTTTTTCCTTGGGTCGATCAAAACACACCCGACTCCAGAACCATCCTGTGTTTTTCATCCTTCAAAATACAAGGTCCACAAGTCATCTGTACAAGGACCGCTTGCCATCTTAGTACTACTAACACTACTACTACTATTGTTACAAAGTATTGTACACATTTCATTTTCACCAATTACGTAAATAAGGAGACCCAACTGTGTATCTAGTGGGGTGGGGCTCACATGTTCAAGATAGCACCCCAGCTGCGTTTGTAGAAAATAATTGCAGAGAAAAAGTTCTATGAAAGCCAACGGTTCATTCTGACCATTGAAGGCAGTAATGTTGTGCTTCATATACCTCTCAGACAACACTTGCATCTGGTTCCTTCTTCCCTAATACAAAAGCCATAAGTGTGACCAGTCTACAGAAAAATATCCTTGTAACTTGCTAGACCAGTCACTTTTGAGAAGTAAGCCATATGCTTCTGGGATGTCCAGTATCACAATGTTTATGCACTGGTGAGCTTGTCCATTAGATGATAATCAGATAATCACATCCCGGAGTTCATCAATGGCTGGTACATATGTTTAATCAATTTGGATGATCTCTACAGTTGTACTACTCCATTGCGCATTGATCCTTTTAGAAATGGAGAGTGGCATGACATTGATTGATGTGCCAGAATCAACCAAACAATTGTGGACATTGAAGTTGAAAATTTCGAAAGATAACAAAAATGGTGGGAAGAGCGAGTTAGCTTCTTCTCTGTGAAGCACGTTGAGTACAGATGTGAGTGATCCAAGAGACTTTTTTGATCCCTTGCTTGAAGAGGAAGCATTATATATGGAGTTTTTCCCCATTGCACGCAACAAAATATCCTACTAACCCATGAGTTTGGTGAGTTTGTACAGGGAGATGTTCACACAAGTCTTCCTCATGTCTTCAACAATATTGTAATCCAAAGCAAGAATACTCACCGAGTTATCTAGGGGAAGAATTGTGTTTGTATTGTCTGGTGGAGTGTTATGAGGTGAATTGCTCATGGACGTATCTGTCTTTAGAGTTATGTTCTCGGACCTTTTTTATGTTTTCTCTATTGAGGGTACCAATAGTTAAAATTTTCTAAATAGTTGCATGAATTTCTCTTTTAGTACATCAATCACAGTAGGAGCCCCCTAACCTCTTAAGTTGTATTGACCGTTCTATTTTGGGGCCTCCTTCTCGGTGGTTGTTTTCTTTTGGGCGACATTTAGACACTGATACATGTTAACCACGTGACTAAAACTTGGAGCTTCATCACATGCATCATACTCTTTATCATCTTCATCTTCCAGCTAAGGCTGCTCACTAGTATTAAGATGATCATTCATTCTTGAAGCCATAGAGCTCACAATGTGGTTCTAATATGTGTAGTTCTTCTCTAAGTGCCGCTCTTGGTGGAAATCACAAAAGTTATCCCTACCAAGCAGTTTCATTTGGAACACAACATTTGAAATTTGTATAGATTTAGCTAGGTGGCTACTACTACTACCTTATGTCCAATTCTTTCTGTGCAAAGAACCGGAAGGTTTGCTGCTCACTGTTGTCTCGTTTATGCATTGCTTGAGTTCTGCTACTTCAGTTTTCAAGGACTTAAGGTGATGAGTAAGTGTCTCAATTTCACTTGTTTCTTTTTCCTTCACCTTACTCACATTAGCTTGGGAACTCCTACCCATGTCATTTGAGACCTTCATCAATTCATAATCTACAATGAGTCCAATCACACATAGGTCCTTCTCCACATCAATTGCTTCTTTGAAATTTTCGGATAGCATTGGTTTCGCAGCTCACATGATGAACTGTGCAATATTGGTCGGCAGTGCAGATGTGTAGTAGTCGACTGTGATGGAGTCATGACGTTTAGTGTCTACAGTTAAATTGTTCAAGATACAGTTATACCTCTAGTTGAAGCATCTTCCATCTTAAGACTACCCAACTCTTTCAACAACATGGCAGGGGTTTTGTCTTTAGCAAATATTTCAAGGATTTTTTTTTTTAAATTCCCCAGTTCTTAATGGAGTTGACAAGAAGGTTGTCATACCATATAGTTGCTCTGCCATCCAAGGTACATGGAAATATTCTACATGCAACATCATTGTAACGTACCTCAAGCATTTGTAGATGTAAGTAAAACATGTCTAGATGGTCTTTTGCCTTCACTGCTCTGTCAAGGTCATATTTTGTTAACTTTTTCTTTGCATGCCTTGGAATTTTGTGCAAGGCACCATGGAGTGCCAATGGTCCTTGTGCCATCCATTCCAAATTTTGATCAGCCATATCTTCTTCTTCTTCTTCATACTCCTCTTATTTTGAATTAGATGGTTCAACCTCTGAATTTGTTTGTTCATCTCTGCCTCCTCCACTGCCTTTGCCTCCAATACCTTTGCCAGAATGTGAGCCCAAGAGTGTGTTCTTAAATTCTTCTCCTTGTAAGAAAATAGAAGGTCCCTCTTCATTGTTAACAACTTTAGCCAACTATTTAAGAGTGGCGAGGATTACTTATTCAATAGACGAGACTACCACGCCTGTGGATGTAGTATTTTGTCTACTCTGTGAAGAGGGAAGGTTATGTACTCCTAAGATTAGTCGAACAACTTTGGAAAACTAATGGGTGATGGGACAGACTAAGTGAAGGTGATGATATGAGAATTCTTGTTTGGGTCTAGGAGGTGAGGAGTAACCAACTTTAGATTTTCGCGTGGGAGAGAGTTAGTTTGTGTTACTTCCTTGACCATATGATAGATATGTGGGGTTGAGAAGACATTAATCCATAAACAACTAGAGGTTCACGCCCTCCTTCTAGCACCAGAAATGTTGATGGTGCTATACTTCCCAACATTTAGGGGATCTCCGTGGTATGAAGTTCCAACTAAACCTCACACCATTTTGTGTAGGATTCCCATCCAGTACGATGGCTCGATTGACATTATTGTTGGGTGCAGGAATTGCACTTAAGAAAACTCCTCAACACTTAATTATCAACCCGAGGGATCCGTAAACTTAGAGATGAAGCATAGGCAATGGCAGAGATGGTATGAACCTTTCTAATGTAAATTCCTACTTTACTAAATCAGAACTTGCATAATCGAATTGGAAAGAGTAAAAGACAACTGAATCATCAGGGTAATATAATACTAAAACAAGAAAGAATGCATTTGTAAAGGAATCAAAATAAAAAGACAATCACTCCAACTGATCAATATTTTGTCACTGAGTATATGCTTATATTCCTCTTTAGTAGAAACACTTTAGCAGTCTCGTAAAGTGGGCCCTTAAGCCTACTTTCTTAAAGGTTTCCTTCTTGTTCTAGTCAGTCCTGCACTTATCGCAATCTGCTTGCACTAGTGCAAGCACAAATATTTATGCACGAGTTATAAGTTGTGTCTTACCAAATATTCTTGACTTCATGCAAGGGCTAAAACCTCAAGGGTTCTGAGCACTCAGATCCTATGAAAAGAGACCAGTTCTTGCACGTGAGCAGAGTTCCTTGCACTTAGTTATCGATTCTAGAAATAAGTGTTAACTATTGCAAATGAAACTTAATTGCACAAACAACTTGCACATGTAAAAATAAATGTTTCCAATCTTAACTTCATGTAAAATGAAATAAAATAACCATAACTAGAAACAACCACTAAATAATTAACCTCCCATCTGCATATATATTACATAGAAGAACATAAAAGAAGCATTGCATGAAAGAGACTAGAAATACTTGCTGCAACACACCAACATGTACTAGTGCAGGTTCATTTCTCCTACTTTGACCAGGTGAGGAAAACCAATAAAAAAGGAATTGCATGAAAATAGATTGCAGGAAAGGGAAAAGGATTAATCACACCAACGTGCATTGGAGCAAGTTCATTTCTCCTGCTTGGACCAGGCGGGGAAAACCAACTGAAATAAATTTCATGAAAGGAGATTGTAGGAAAGTAAATCAAACTAATTCACACAACGGATCCTCTCACACTTTGACGGGAATATATGTGGATGGAAATAGAATTCAATTAAATCACACTTTAACAATAAGAACACATAAATAAATATGAAATCAAAAATAGGGTAAACGAGCTAGGTTGACTGGGCCCTATGCACACAGCTCATTTCCCTTCTAAGAAATGAAGCTACTCAGTAATTCAAATCAGACTCATTGGCTTAAAAGAACAAATAATATTTGAAAGGCATGAGGCAGAGCTCCTTCTTTCATTAATTCACAAGGGCAAAGTACATCGTGGAATACAAATTCCAGCCCAGATTTGGGTGATAACAAAATATACAATATGTTTGAAACACAGTGCTATTATCTCTTTTTTCTATTGTCCTCTTAATTCTATCTACATTCTATGATTTATAGACCATCGGCCCAAGGCCGTAACAAATAAACTTAGTACAGGCCATTCGATCAATTGTTTACATAACAAAATGTAGATTTTAGCCTTTCAGCTTTTAAATATAGACAATCAAACTCACTGGCCATGGGCCAAATCTTCAACTTCTATTCAAGCAATCTGCAACTTCGGTCTTGTCTTTGGCTGCCTTTTGCTGATCTGGTATTCATGGCCAATGATGCACAAAACATGGTGGTGGTTAGGGAAGTTCGGATCTTTTGTGTGGTTTCGCTACGCTGGCAATAGTGCGAGATCCAATCCTGCACTTAAATCAACAGTCACGTTAAGTGGCTTTATTTACTAGGTATTTATTGGAGATAAGGATAAGTTACAAAAGTACATCAAAAGTAAGAAATCTGAATTAAATAATTAATTAAATGATAAATTGAAATAAAATATGAAAAATAAAGTACATGTGAAATATATCACCATGCTTGGACTAGTGAAGGATGAGGGTATGTGAAAAGGGTAAAGCATAGGTAAATAGTTGTGGTTTGTAATGGAGAAAAGGAAGAGAATGGGGAAAATTTAGGGGACTAACATCCTCCCATCCCTAAGTTGTTGTGTGTCCTCACACAACTTTTTACCTGTTTAAGAAAAACCTCAAAAATTTGAGTGCTTCACTTCAATCGTGTACTGTAATACTGATGCTGACCTGCACTGTGTTGGACTTCTTCTCCTTGATCTTAAATTTCTTTGTTGCCTTCTTGAGATGCTTACAAAATTGCGAAGCTCGATACTTCCACACCCTGACTTTTCTTTTCTACCTCTTAACCTCTGCGATCAATTCTTCCTTATTATGCTGCTTATCATCCTGTTCTTTAACCACAAGTTGTTCTAAATTTTGAGCTTGGTGTTCCAGCTTGGCTATATGACTAATAAAATGGGATAATTGTATCTCCAACTCATCAGGTGGAGGCATTTCAGTAACCTATGCCTCCTTCTCTTTAACTATTATGGCAGGGGATTCAATACCCTGTCGAAATGGGGACTGCGCCATATCAACATCCGACCCTTCAACTGAATCCTTGCTTGTTCTCATTTCTTCTTTCTTCTTCCAATGTTTCAAAATAATATTAGCCAGCTAGGCATCATCTTCAGTTTCTTCAATTTCTGCTCCTTTGGACTGGACCGTTGTGTCTGTAAGGACTGACAAATTATGCCCTTTAGAGGCACTTGTATGCACTAGGGAAGTAGTCTAAGGGGAGGGGTTTTTCTCAACGGAGGCATTGGTTGCCTTCTTCTTCAGAGATGGGGATTCCTCTTCTGCTATCTCTATCGGTCTCTTTCTTTTTGTACCAGTGCAAGAAGAACCTCCCACATTGTTTTTAACTGGACCCTTGCTTGTACATGGACTAGCAAGGTCCTTTGTCCTTTTCTCAGTGGGTTTCTTCTTGTCTAACTACTCTAATAATGCTGCCCAGGTCATGCCTTTGGCCTCCAACTCCTTCCTAACCAAGATATTTATTGACCCATGATGGTAAAATTTTTTATTGGCCTGGTCTTCTTGTTCAATTTGCATGCCCTTGGCCATCCTCTCTAAACTCCTGAGAAATAAGTGGGGGAAATTGATTTTCCACTAGAAGTGTCAGCCTACCTCAAAATGTAGCAATATTCTAAAATGGTAAACAAATGTGAAGGAATAGCATCCCTCACAGGTCAAAAACTTATGCAAAATATAAAGGAGATCTCACCATTGATCTAGCAGGGCACTGCGGGGGATGCCCTTCTTCCAATTCACCTGCATTTCCTTATAAACGACAAATCCGTGCCACCAGTTTTTCTTGAACTTCTAATTCTTGAACCATTGCTCACCAATGTTCTCTAACCTTGCGGCCTCTGCGATGAATTATTTTGTGACCTTGAACCTCAAGGGGCCAATTTTGACTCGGCCATTCTTAAAACTCTTAGAAAATTTTAGGGCCACCTCGTTGTCGTGCCCACCAAACCTCTATAAAAACTGAAGAAACCTCGATTCCTGCAATAGTGCAAGACTATTGTTGTATTCAACGATTTTCTCTACTTTCCTAAGGGACGATGACTCACTTCTAATGGGTGGCATCGTTGCTTAATAACTGTGAAGAATCTAAATCTCTTTTGGATGAAACAAACAAGGTAGACAGAGTCTTAAGGATAAGGGCCCAACCATCCAATGCCATTTTCGAACTCACCAGCCAATCATTTAAATTATCACTTAATACACCCATTAAATCACCATGGATGCGTAGCATCTTTTGAAAGGTGTGCCAGACTGATTAGGAGTACTTTGCGGTGATGATTTAATGGTTGGGTAAGGTAATGATTTCAAATGGAGGACATAAAGGACCATTTCGCAAGGGGTGTAATCATAGCCAAGAAATGGTTACATAATCCACATCATCTTCATAATTCATTAAAAATACCTTTAGCATTCATTCAAATGATCACGATTTCTAACCATAAACACTTTGTACTAAAATAATTTTCTCCCTAATTAATACATGATACCATAAAGTACTTAATGATTAAATGAAAAGACTTATTTTAAATTTTTGTAATAACCACTTCTTTATGATGCACACTATATTGCATGGAAAAAAACAAAATGCGTTATTTCTCTGATAGGGTGTGTGCTTGCACTGATCTGGTTGCACCACCTATACTGCGTTGCTCTGCTTGCACTAATGTATATTGTAACATGCTTACACTGGTGCAAGCAGAAAATCTACTGAAGAAGAAAAAATAGGAAATTTTGGTAGAACATAGGCTGGACTTTAACATGACTTTCCCAATCATATGGATGGGTTACTTTGCCATTTCTTTGATGTTTTTGAGCACATCCTTTTGCTCTTTTTGCACTAGATCCTGCAATACGCTCATGGGGGAACAAAGAAGTGAGAAAAGGGAAAAAATTTAGAATGGGAAGGAAGTTTATGATAGGGATTCCAGGAATAGTACCATCAAGAGGGCGTAAATAGAAGTGGGATAGGGAAAAAACATTCAAGAGATAAAAGTGGGATTTATGAAATGGATAGGGTGAATTCAGAAGAATATGGGAAGGCAATCATTCTGGGATTGAGGAAGAAAATTTATGGGGAATTACAAAAATGGGATATGAAGAAAGGCTTAAAATATTTTGGAAAGTCTACCTGCATTGGTGCAAGAAAAAAATAACTGCAGTGAGAGTTAAATGTTACTTGAATAAAAATATCCATGCTAGTTACCCCAAACTTGTGTAAGGGCTAGTTCTCTTGTACTTGCTTCTTCTTGGTGGAAGCTAGCACATCTAAAGATCAAGCAACATTCTCCTTTTATTAGAAAATTTTGATCTTCCCACCAGCAAGCTAGTTTTCAGGTTGATCCTTCTGCAATCATGTCAACAAACTGATTTTCATAATTACAGGAAAATAATTTTTTTTCTTTACTATCTTATATATATATATATTTTTTTTCTTTTTTTTCTTTTTTACATTTTTTTTAGAAGAAGAAGAGTTCATGTTTTCAATAGGTTGGTATTACCATCCATCACTACCATCCCAAATTGTTATTGGAGTTGCTGTGTAAAATCCGTTTTGGCAAGTGGCTAAAAATATTTCTTTAATGTATGTCCATTCACCAAGAGCTCTAAGCTCTGTCAATCAATAGTTTTAATCTCTACCACTCCATTCTCAAATACTCAGACCACCTCATAAGGTCCCATCCAACGTGTATGGAATTTTCCTTTGAAATATTTAAATCTAGAATCATAAAGGAGTACCGAATCACGTGAGTGAAATTGCTTTTTCTGAATAGACTTGTCATGCCACCTTTTGCATTACTACTAAATCAATATGTTCCACTAAACAACATCCCTTCGAAATTCATCTAGCTCACTCAATTGAAGGAGACGTTGTTGTTGTGCTTCGGAGAGATCTAGCCCCAATTGAACTACAGTTTTGAAGGTTTTGATCTGGAATTTGATTGGCAACAGGACTTGTTTGCCATATACCAACTCATATGGTGTATGTCCTGTGCTATTTCTCCAAGTGGTTCAATATGCCCACAAAGCTTCCAGTAATCTTTTAGCCCTATCCTTCCGATGCATATTTATTGTTTTTGTGAGCATGGACTCCATGACTTTGCTCGTGGATTCCACCTAGCCATTTTCTTGTGGGTGATATGGCGTAGATTTCCTATGCCAAATCTTATATTGCTCCATCACACCCTGCACCAGATTAGAAATAAACTGCAGACCATTGTCAGAAGCAATCTCTCTAGGCACACCAAATCTAGTAAAAAATTTCAGTAGAAAGGAAATCGACAACAACCCTTTTTGTTGTAAAAGAAACAACTTTAGCTTCTACCTATTTTGTAACGAAATCTATACAAACCAAAATATGCTTTTTACTTAATGAAGTTGGATTTATTGGCCCTATAAAATCAATAGCCCATTTTTCAAAAGGCTCAATCATAACTTGAGGGAATAGAGGCATCTCAATGGTTTGAATAGGCTAACCCATTCGTTGACAACAATCACACCACCTCACATACTGTTTGTCATCCTTGAACAAGGAAGGCCAAAAGTAGCCAACACACAATACCTTATATGCAGTCCACTTATCATCAAAGTGGCCTCCATAAGGTTCATCATGGGCATATTTTAAAATGTCAAACACTTCTTCCTCTCTTACACATCGATGGATAATCAAATCTGGACTAGTGTAAGAGAGATCTCCTTGAACCCAGGAGTATGCAACAATTTTCTGAATAATATTCCGGTTTTCACGAGTGGACAAGTGGGGTGGTGTCTTTCTAGTGACTAAATAGTTAGCAATGTTAGCAAACCATGGGGAGTTTGTTGACATAGCAAAAAGATGTCTATTAGGAAAATAATCATTAATAGGAGTTACTTCAACAAAATTATTCAATCTTGAAAGAAAATCTGCTACCACATTAGATTTTCCTCGTCTATCAACAATAGTAATATTAAATTCCTGCTACAATAACAACCACCTAGTCACTCTACCACTAGTCAATGGTTTATTAATCAAATATTTAATTGTGGAATAGTCAGTATGTACAAAGACTTCATACCTTGTAATATAGTGTCTGAACTTGTTAATTGGAAAAATCACGGTTAAAAACTCTCTCTGTAACTGCATAATTTAATTCAGTGGGAGACATATTCTTACTAATAAAATAGAGGGCATAGGATTGCTTGTTTTCCTCCTATCCTAAAGCTACGCCAATAGCCAAATCTGAAGCATCAGAGGAAATGTTAAAAGGTAGGGACCAGTTTGGACCTCTCAAAAATGGTGCCTGTACTAAATTTTCCTTCAATGTTTCAAAGGACTGTTAGCAAGCTGTGGACCAAGAAAACTCACTATCCTTAGCTAGAAGTCAAAAACGAGGGGTAGCTATCCTAGAAAAATTTTCAATGAATCTCCTATAGTAGCCAACATGTCCTAAAAAACCTCTTACTTCCCTTTGAGTCTTGGGTGCAGGAAGACACAAAACGATCTCAATCTTAGCTGGGTCAACCTAGATACATTTATCATAAATAAGATGGCCAAGCACCACTCTTACCTTGCACATTAACCTGCATTTCTTGTCACTCAAGGCAAGATGGGCTTCTTGGCAGTGAAGAAGTACTTTTTCTATATTTTTGAGAGCCTCTTGAAAAGAGTCACCAAACACAGAAAAGTCATCCATATAAATTTCTACAAATTCTAGATCAGCAAAAATAGCCAGGACTTCCCTTTGAAAGGTAGTTGGGGAATTACATAAACCAAAGAGGAGCACTCTCTAAGAAAATGTTCCCCAAGGACATGTAAAAGTAGTTTTGTCCTAATCTTTAGGTGCAATCTGTATATGGTTGTAACCACTGAAGCCATCCAAAAATGAAAAGTATTTCTTTGTTACAAGGGTATCAAGTACCAAGTCAATAAAAGGAAGAGGAAAGTAATCTTTGAGAATGGCTTTGTTTAATTCTCGATAGTCAATACAAATACGCCATCTCCCATCTTTCTTAGGAACCAACACTAATGGAGAGACCCATTGGCTGTCATAAATAAGATAGATGAAACCTACATCTAAAAGTTTATGTAATTCTTCCTTCACAACATATTTCAAAGTTGGATTCATACACCTTTGGGGCTGTCGGACAGGTCGAGCTCCTTCTTGAATGTAAAATATGATGTGTACAAGTTTCAGGGGGAATGCCTTTCATATCCTCATAACCCCATGCAAAGGCACCAAGATAGTTCTGCAACGAGTTTACACGCTGCTCTTGTTGAGATGAGTCTAGATCTGAACTAATATGTAAGGATTTACCAGGGCTAATCTCAATAAGAGTACTATCAAGCTCAATAACACTCAAGGGAGTGGTCAAAGGAAGTGGTACAGAAAAATGAGAATCATGATTTTCTTGAAAATCTGGCTCAATGACTCAAAATTAGGCATAGTGTCTAGATTAGTCAGGAAATCTTGAATCTCACCTTCTTGTGAAGACCCAATATAATGATGTATAAGAGAAATAGATTGAGTCTCCTCATCACTGCTTTGATCCAACCATAAGGTATCTCGAAGGTCCTGAATGGATTTTGCAAGAGGATATAAGGTAACTTTCTTCCTAGAGTCTCCATGAGAAATATAGATGTCAGCAGAATGACATCCAATATATGCATCAGACGTAGCAAGCAATGGTCGACCCAAGATCAAGGGATGTACTCCTACTGGGTTCTTTGGCTAAAGCACAATGAAATTAGCAGCATATTTGCAAGAATCTAATGCAATGATCACATCATCCAATACTCTTTTTGGCTTGATTTTAAATCTATCCTCAAATTCAAGCACAATGGGAGTAGGATGAAGATGAGATAACCGAAGTTGATCCATGGTTTGCTTAGTCATGACATTAATGGCTTCCCCTAGGTCTATTATAACATTAGAGACAAGGAAATCACCAATCTAAATTGAGACAACAAGGTTTCAAGGATTAGTATATTTCTCCATAGACACACATCCCGTCATCAACTTTGCTACCCTACGAAAAGATTGAATGGTTTGGGATTCTAATCTCTTCCTCCCTAGTTTCTTGAGACATAGTTCCTTAATTATCTTAGTACAAATGGGGATCTATTTAATGGAATCAAGCAAAGGTACCTTAATAAAAAGGTTCCTGAGTTTAGAAACCAAGCTAGTCTCAGAAATAGGCTCACTTCTTTCCACAACTAGCTTTTCTGGAAAGGGACGATCATTGGAAGAGGATGGTAAGGATTTAGAAAGTAAGGGAATGGGATACTTGGTGACAACTTCTGTAGAATGGTTAGAAGTCTCCTCCTCTCCTTTCTCTTTAACAATTACCATAGGTTGCTTCTGGTTTTCCGAAGATATAGTCCTCCTCGATCTCAATTGGATATCATGAACCCCAACTGGAATACGCTGGTACCTGAATGGTAAAGGCGGGTTTGTTACATGGATCATTTGTACCACTTTATTTTTATTATTAGGATTGGGTATATGTTGAGTAGGCAACTGAGGAGGTCAAAACGGTGGGGGTAAAGGCAAAGGTGGAGTAGGCTGACTCTGAGGTAAATATGGCCAAGGAATTGGATAAGGTGCATATGTAGGTGGATATGACTGCATAGGTGGCTGGTAGGAATAATGAGGATGATTTGGCCCTCTTCAACCTTATTTCCATGGTGTAGAAGGCTGTCCATGCTGATATTGATTTCCATACTACCATTGCTAAGAATGGTTAGTGTTAGGATAAGAATATGCATGTGCATTATAACCAAAATTGTGTAGACAGAATTTAGGATCCATACCTACACTTACCTGAGGCCAATTCCTCCTTGCTCCCATGGCATATAAGTATTCAGCTTTAGGCTATCCCCCTTTGATTATAGCTTTAAGTCCTGGTATAGAGAGACACTTTTCTGTGGTATGGTCTTCTGTACAAATAACACACTTATTAGTTTCCTTCAAATTAAGAGGACACTCTTTAGGAGGATGCTTATCTCTACATTTAGGATAGAAAATACATAATTAATCTTGTTCTTTTGTAAGTTTTTGTTGAAATTTCAAAGAGTCTAACTATTTGCTAATAGTTTTCATTATATCAATCTTCATATTTTCCATTTTGTTTTATAATCCAATAATCATAACATCAGTATATTCAATTTTTTGTTTCTACTATGAATTCCTCTACTGAATCTATAATGATTCCTTAAACATTTCCTGTACAAATCACAAATCTGATCAAAATTTTTCTGATAAATATCACATTGTCCTAATAGGTTCAAATTATTTCTAGCGTCATCAGTAAGTCCATGCAAGAACAAAGTTCTAATAGTACTAGAATCAAACTTAAGCTTCGACCTTTGTAAAATATACATAAATCTTTCTAAGTAATCCTCAACTTTCAAGAGTTTCATCATTATTCTGCACAATTGCAAAGATTTCATCTTGCATGTCTTTAGTTTTGCAATATTCTTGATATTTTGACAAAAACACTCTCTTCATCTGATCCCAAGAATTTATGGTGTTCCCTCCTAACACCATAAACCAGCGCAAAGCTGAGTCTTTGAGAGTAGCAGGAAACAATCTCAACTTTTGAGCTTCAGTTGAATAGTCATAACTTCTACAAAAAATATCAAACTCGAATAAAATAGAGTCAAGATCTTCGTGAACTTTACCATGTAAATGAGGGAGAGCAGATGGTGGAATATTCTTCATCTGTGCAATAGTATCAGGATCCACAATTGGAAACTCAAAAGTTGATTGTTTCTCATTTGGTTTTTGCCAGTTCCTTCCGCATGATCTTCACGATATTCCATTGTTTCCCCTTCACACGAACCACTCTCAACAAGATGAGAAGATTGACTACTAGTAGTCTCCTCTTTCCACTCTTTAGGCTGAACCACACCTGAGATGATGTCACTAGAGTCCAGGTGGATTGTTCCTGCATGATGGGTTTGAATTTTGGACCTCTGCCTGTAAAAGAAGACCCAATATGAAAATTGTTTTTGGATTTATCAGTATTTCCTTGGTCCTTAGTGGGATTCGGACCCCTACCTCTTCTAAGAATTCATCTCAAAAGAATAATAACAAAGAAAATTTTAATAAAATTGTACAAAGAATAATCAACACCAGTAAAATTCCTTCAAGAAAACTTTAACAAAAAATAGAAGGACACTGCAGAAAAAAATAAAAGTGAACTTACCCCTATTGCATCAAAGAAAAAATTCTTACCAAATCAAATCACCTCACTGGAAATGGCACCAAAATGTTGGGTGCAGGAATTGCACTTAAGTAAACTCCTCAACACTGAATTGGCAACCCAAGGGATCCGTAAACTTATAAACAAAGCACATGAAATGCCAAAGATGGTATGAACCTGATCCAAAATGGATCTTGGATAAACCTCTAAGTCTAAAAGACTTCATATAAGAGCTAAAAGGTGCTAAAAGGCACAAATCCTTTGTAAATTTGAGTTGGATAAAGAAAGGGGTCAAATGCGGAGTTTTATATAAATATTGCATCGGAAAGGTTCCAAAAGGAGGACTTAAACCGAAGGCTGAAGACTCCTCGATTTGTGATCTCTGACATATTGCATCGAAGGTAGACTACCATATGATATTGGAACCCGGGTGAGCCAATTTGTGATTGTGATGAAGTCGATCGGTGATCAATGATAATTATTGCATCGAAGTAGTCCATGGAAAGTGGTATAGAACCCCAGGCCGTTGTGATTGCGATATGCGATGCACCGATAACGCGATTGGCAATCAGCTATCGGTGATCGGGATCACACAATACAAAGGGGCCATAACATCATGACTTGCGACATGCATGGACTTGAAAGTTTATAGATGTAGGTTCATTTGTCTTTGAGATTAGTTATGTTTTTTCAATAGACTTTCATTGGATTTGTTTGTATATCCGTTGATTGGAGTTTTGTTTGGGTTTAGCCATACGTAATGTGATTTACGATACGCTAATAAGCGATATGGTGATAATGCCGATAGTTGATGAGGTGTTGATCAGAGTGCTTGGAGGTTGGTAGATCGGATTGCGATGATACAAAGGGGCCAATGCACCATGCTATGTGCAATTGCGATATGCGATCAAGGCACAGACCCGATAAGGATTATAAACATGATTTCATATTATTTTAAGTCCAAGCTCAAGAACCATGATGTGTTTTGCATGTGTTTTCCTGTGTATTTCTGTTATTTGGCTATTTCGGCTAGAGGAAGGCAAAGCAATTGGGTGGCCATGCCCACTGGTTCCTTTCCATTTGTAAATGGATTTTTGTAATGAAACATTTAGTCTTCAATGATGGAGGAGACTATAACTGATGTATTACAAAAAGCACAAGGAGCTCAATTGACAGGGCCGTAGCAGTTTGATGAGATTTGTTTGGAGGTTGAGTGAACCACTGATAGCATAATGAGGTAGAGTTATGCTCAGGAGAAATGCAGATAAGTCCAAGAGGCTCAGAGATGCTTCAATGTAGAGTGTAAGCCTAGAGGAGGTAGTTTGCAGAGTCGGGGTGACTCAGAAGTAGAGGATCGGTTGGAGGTCGAGCAAAACCAGAAGCTCGTGAAAGCTGAGAAGCCACCAGAGGTTGGGGCGATGCAAAGGGGTGTTTCCCAGAGAGATGAGCACAACAGAGTTGTAGAGCGCAGAAGGCCAGATAGTTGTAGATTCGCAAAGTGCCACCAGAGGTTGGGAGGACAGCGAAAGAGCCACCAGAGGTTGGAGGCTTGACAAAGAGCCTAGAGCAAAGAGCCAAGAGCCAAGAACCAGAGTTGAGAGCTAGAGTCGAGAGCTAGAGTTGAGAACCAAGTGCTGAGAGCCAGAGCCGAGAGCAAGAGCTGAGAGCCAGAGCCCAGAGCCAGAGTCGAGAGCCAGAGCCAAGAGCCAAGAGCCGAGAGTGAGAGCCGAGAGCAAGAGCTGAGAGCCAGAGCCGAGATCTAGAGTCGAGAGCCAGAGCCAAGAGCTAAGAGCCAGAGCCGAGAGCCAGAGCCAAGAGCCAGGAGTCAAGAGCCAGAGCCGAGAGCTAGAGCTAGGACCCAAGAGCCAAGAGCCAAGAACCGAGGGCTGAGAGCTATAGAGCCAAATAGCCAGGGATAAAGAGGGAATTCTAAGCCCATTGGTTCATTTGTAAACCTATGGAGTTGTGTCAAAGACTTGTAAAAGAATTCAAGCCATAATCCCATAAAGCCTAGTCGAGTTGGTTAGAGCTCAAGGAGACATAGCCCAAGATATCAGGGTGAACTCCATATTATATTGTTTTCTTTTGTGTTCGCTTATTGCTGCATTGCATTTACTGCTATATGTTTAAATATCATTTTAAGCAAATTAATTCAAGCAAACAAAGCATATACCTATTTCAAGTTCTTTTAATTCCGCAAATTATCAATCATAAGCGTAGATCTTGGAAATTGTTTAAGCTTTGGAGTGGGAGAGGTTCTTGTAAGCTGACAAGAAGCCTTTAGTGCCCCATTTCAGATCAAAACATTTCTGATGTAAATTCATACTTTACTAAATGGGAACTTGCAGAATCAAATTGGAAAGAGTAAAAGACAACTGAATCATCAAAGTAATTTAGTGCTGGAGCAAGAAATAATGCATTTGCAAAGGAATCAAAATAAAAATACATTCACTCCAATTGATCAATATTTAATCACTGTGTATATTCTTATATTCCTCTTTAGTAAAAACACTTTAGCAATCTCGTAAAGTGGGCCCTTAAAACAACTTTCTTAAAGTTTTCCTTCTTGCACTAGTCAGACCTGCACTTATCGCAATCTGCTTGCACTAGTGTAGGCATAAAGATTTATGCAAGAGGTATAAGTTGTGTCTTACCAAATATTCTTGACTTCATGCAAGTCCTCAAATCTTAAGGTTTCTGAGCACTCATATCCTATGAAAAGAAACCAGTTCTTGCACTTGAGTAGAGTTCCTCGCACTTAGTTATTGATTCTAGAAATAAGTGTTAAATATTGCAAATGAAACTTAATTGCAGAAATAACTTGCACATGTAAAAATAAATGTTTCCAATCTTAACTGCGTGTAAAATGAAAGTAAATAATCATAACTGGAAACAACCATTAAACAATTAACCTGCCATCTACATATATATTACTTAGAAGAACAGAAAAAAAAAAAAAAAACATTGCATGAAAGAGATTGGAAATACTTGCTACAACACACCAACGTGCACTGGTGCAGGTTCATTTCTCCTACTTTGACTAGGCGAGGAAAAATAATCAAAAGGAATTGCACGAAAATAAATTACGAGAAAGGGAAAAGAATTAATCACACCAATGTGCACTGGTGCAGGTTCATTTCTCCTGCTTGGACCAGTTGGGGAAAATGAACTGAAATAAATTTCATGAAAGGAGATTGCAGGAAAGTAAATCTAACTAATTCACACAATGGATCTGCTCACACTTTGACAGGAATATATGTGCATGGAAATAAAATTCAATTAAATCACACTTTAATAATAAGAACACATAAATAAATACAAAATCGAAAATAGGGAAACGAGCTGGGTTGGCTGGGCCCTAGCCAACCAACTTGTTTCCCTTCTAAGAAACAACAATACTTAGTAATTCATATCAGACTCATCAGCTTAAAAGAGTAGATAAGATTTTAAGGGCATGAGGTGGAGCTCCTTCTTTCTATTAATTCACAAAGGAAAAGTACATCGTGGAATACAGAGTCCAATTCAGATTTGGGCGATCACAAAATATACAATATGTTTGGAACACAGTGCTATTGTCTCTTCTATCTATCGTCCTCTTAATTCTATCTACATTTTGTGATTTATAGACCATTGGCCCAAGTCCATAACTACTAAACTTAGTACAGGCCATTCATTCAACCGTTTACATAAAAAAATGTAGATTTTAGTCTCTCGACTTTTAAATATAGGCAATTGAACTCGTTGGCCATGGGCCAAACCTTCAGCTTCCGTTTAAGAAATCTACAACTTCAGTCTTGTCTTTGGCTTCCTTTGGTTGATCTAGTCTTTGTGGCCAACGATGTACAAAATGTGGCTGTGGTTAGGGAAGTCTAGATCTGCTGTGCGGATTCGCTGCACTGGCAATAGTGTGAGATCTGTTCTTGCACTTAAATCACCAGTCACATTAAGTGGCTTTATTTACCAAGTATTTATCGGAGATAAGGATAAGTTACAAAAGTGCATTAAAAGTAAGAAATATAAATTAAATAATTAATTAAATTCTAAATTGAAATAAAATATGAAAAATAAAGTACATGTGAAATATATCACCGTGCTTGGACTAGTGCATGATGAGGGTATGTGAAACAGGTAAAAAATAGGTAAATAGTTGTGGTTTATAAAGGAAAAAAGGACAAG
This sequence comes from Pinus taeda, assembly GCA_000404065.3. Classification (NCBI taxonomy): domain Eukaryota; kingdom Viridiplantae; phylum Streptophyta; class Pinopsida; order Pinales; family Pinaceae; genus Pinus; species Pinus taeda. The sequence continues at coordinate 220,023 of APFE030673560.1, read as the reverse complement.
AATAGGGACAATTTAGGGGACTAACAATTATCTTAGATATTTTCCTTATCTCTTGTTGTTCAACACATAAGAGTGTTATGCTTGTAACTTCAAGATTGTGAGGTGAGTGTGCCTGGTGAGTGCATAATGTAACTCTTTGTTTGGGTTCTCTTACTATCAAAAGGGGGTAGGTAAAGTGAGCCTCTTGAAGAGAGGGAATAGTCCCAACCCAGGAAGAAACATGCATGAACAATAACAAGGGTCTGTCCAACATCTAGCGGAATACGGGGGTGAAGGATGCTAACACCAAGAAATACACAAAGATGGTTTGTGTAATGTCCAGTGGAGTAGTCCACATGGACAGGACAACCATGATAAACAATACAACACATATTCAATAATATGAGTAATAAAATAACCCAAGTAGTTCAAATATCTTAGTACAGGTTAAGCAAACATGCATTATAAACGTTTAAAGAATGGTCTTACAAACAGATACAAAACATGCGTGAAAATGTGTGGGCCTGAGACAAGCTTTTGATTAAGAAAAAGATCCAATACACATCTGTACACCATACATCACTAGTCCTAATAGTGGGACATTGGAGCCACTCCTCACTCCTCAAAGAAGATATTACAGACTCTTAAGGCTATGTGGGAAGAGCCAAGATGAAAATTCCTTTGCTCATATAATGAGGAGGTATATATAGCGAAGGGGGTATAACTAAACCTTGTGACTCTTTGACTTTCGTCATGATTGTTTGACTTGTTATGACTTTTCAACTTTACATGACTCTTCGACTTCATATGTGGGTCTCTTAGACTTCCAATTTACATTACATTGATTACAACAAGTAGGACCCATAGCAGTGATGTGGCCGAGACAACTCATGATACAACTCGACATGACACTGTTGACATGTACTGGCTTACTATGGTGTCGATGTCGATATGTTGTGTTGTTGACTGATGATATGATCTTGGTGTAGCATGTATTGACCTCTGCATGGCAAAGTGTGTGGGGTATTCAATGATCTTTGTCTTTGCTTGATGGTGCATGTGAATGTGTCCCTTTTTCTCACTTGCTCAATGTGATTCATGTGTTCATTTGACCGTGGGCAAGTCTTATAGCATGTGCGTCTTCTCCATCTCGTTCATCATCGCACCATTTCATCGATGTGCATGTTCTTGCAATCACTCATGACGTGATGACATCAAATCCAAAAATCTCCTAGTCTATCATGATGCATTGTCTTCCATTTTGGTGCAGATGATCGAGAGAGGGATAAGGAACTAAGGCTGTAGGAGCACAACGTAGGCCGGGATGCGAGGATACGGAGCACTATCAGAAAAAATTGTGTAGATCTCACTAGGAGAAAAAATTTCAAAATCCGAGACACTAGTGACAACTGTGGGGAAAAACCCATCTGGAAGGAAAAACTGCGCAGTTTCCGGGAGCAAGGCCAGGCAGGGTGTCGACGAGGTGCTGGTCAAAACTACAAAATCTCGAGAGACAGTTCGGGCTCGGATAGTTCTCTGCATTTTATGAGCTGGTTGCAGAGCAAGGATCAAGGGTTGGCCAAGACAACTCTGCACAATTCCTGAGCTAGTTGCAGAGTGGGGAAGAAGGTATGGCAAGGTAGGACAAGTCTACGCAATTCCTAGGTTGGTTACAGAGCAGGAAGGAAGGGAAAGATGAGAGAAATCTATGCATTTCCTGGGCTAGTTGCATAGCAGGTTATATGGACAAGGGAGGACATATCTATGCAATTTTGGAGCTCAGTACAACCCAAGGTCACAACTAAGTTCTTTGTCTGGTTTCTCAGTGGGAGGTTGATCGAAGGTCTTGCGAGAAGCACATAGTGAATTGGCTTCTGGGACAACTTCTACTTAGTTTTGGGAGTCAGTCAGCTAGCATGCATAGAGCAAGATTTCCAGAGAATAGCCTCAAGCTCTGCATAGTTCTAGGTAGCAATGCAAGGTCACTGAGATCGGGTCTGGTTGACAGAGGATTTTCCGGTTGACAGATTTTTAGCAAAATTGACTAAGTGTGAAAGCAAGTGTACTCATATAGACATGATAAAGTGATGACACACTTAACACTACTTGATGAAAAGACAACTCAATCCAACAAGACAACATGTGCTCAGTCAAATAAACTTGAAGATTGAGAGTGACAAGTGTGACAGTTGAAATATGTCTTCAAATGAGCATGATGACACTTGTGTGACAATGTTTACAACTTAGTGTGTGACTGTGACTGATGTTGAGAGAGTGAAAAAAACTCATACACACAAAGACAAACCTTCAAAATGCTAGAAAAAACTCACATGAATGATGTAGTGATCACCATGCCAAAAGATGACCGATGATTGATCAGGTGAAGAGGGTGTGAAAACTCAATAAGAGCTCATGGGATGAGCCCGATTATTTGAAACCATCAAGGTAAAAACCAAGGAAGGCTCAGAAATTTGGATGCAGGCCAAAATTTTAAAGGGTGTTGCAGCTACTACAACATGATGAAATATTTCACGCCTGATAATTATAAGCTTCCAATCTCTAGTCAATTTCAATCTTATCACAATTGTCTACAAATTTTACCAGGCATTGGACTAGGGCCATATAGGTTATATCACTAACTAGGGCACAAACATTTGGTATATTTTTGTAGTTTTACATAAAATAAAAACCTTGTTGAAGGTAAATCCTCTGAAATACAATTTGTGATCTATTAGCTACAGGCCCACAACAAAGGAGGGAAGGATAAAAGAACACCCACTTGAATTCTCATTGCAATAAACTTATATAGTAATTATACGTTCATTCTCACTATGAATTTTCATTCTAAGCACAAAGATGTCATGTGTTTTTATTAGCCATTGAACCCATAAGTCCCTGTAGATCTGTTGAAATTTATCGATGTAATACTGCCATACATGATTTTGAATGCCTAAAATAATAAAGCCACATTTAATATTTTACTCTTAAATGCACTACACATGTTCTCACTCAACCAATCACCCATAGCCATATGGCACACCTCTATTTTATCAAAAACAATAAAATAACAAAAACCATGTGAATTTTTTGTGGCGAATGATAACTAAATGTACTTAAAATTGGTATCCAAATCATCTATATATCAACCCATTGAGCTATGTACACCCATATTGTAGTACTTTCTGCCTCATAATACCCTTGATGGTAAAATATTGAAAAACAGGTCACGTAAATGCTATTATTTCAAGAATGTGCATGATAATGGTATGAGCCAGCAAGGTTTGTAACTTCCAATATTATTTTTTTAATTCTTATACCACCAAAAATCCCACCATATTGAATTTGTTTTTAAAAATCCAAAACCCACCTGACCCAAGAAAAATCCTTTATGTCTCCTTCATTTCCATTTATGCCTATTGGCTCTACCCCGCTATCATTTTCCTATTCTCTAAGAATTTTATCGGGTGTTTGGGATTTTTTTATTTTATTTTTATATATCGACTACTATCCTTTTAAGTGACCAACATTGTGCACAAGATCCATTAGAGAGGTTGCTTTGAAAAACCTGGTGATCAGAATCCCATGTTATGTGATTTAGGGAATTTGGGTACTATGTAAAGCATTATAGCTTTTTGTAATTGAAATCCTTCTTCTAAGTTATCTCATACCATTTCCAATCTCTTCATGGCCACAACACTCTCACAACATGATATGATACTTTTTCTCCCACCTTGCAGTGCTAATTTTTGTATGGAGGTGAGACAAAAGATGATTACCTATGGAGAATAGGCATAGACCTCTATGTACTAACAATATTGACTGGTACTACCCTCAAATAGATCTTGAAGCAAGGGCCTATGCCCATGTTGCACAAGTCAAGTTTCTATTGTTTTAGTCCTCTTTTCTATTGCTCTTTTGATCAATTTGTGGTGGTGTGTGCATATATGGCTTAGGCCCATTTGATCATATTGTTGTGGTGTATATGCATGTATACTTTAAGATTATTTGATTAGATAGTGGTGTTACGAGTTATAATTAGTTTGGTCATATTTCTCGCTGGATTTCCAAATCACGATGATCATTACAAGAGTCAATTCTTTCTGCTCAGATTATGGTAGCATATACATGCCACGTCTTAATATAATCTAGCCATATTATGGTGACATGTTCATGGAAGCCTGCTGCCTCTATCAGATGATAGTGCTATAAACAAATATTTATTTTTCTATGTCACATGATTATTGGCAATGCCTATATTGATCTAACATGTAGCATTTGGTATTCAATCTAGAACTTCCCATCCACCCTACAAACTTTTCCCTTGTCATGTGTTACTCCTAATATTTTTGGTTAACTCTTTCACCTTGTGTGAACTATGGTTAGGCAAAAATATCCATGATGGATGCAAAAATCTGTTCAATCTTAGATTAGTATTCTCCTCAGGAGACATTTACAATTTGTTGCGCCATTAAATATTTCTTTGTTGTGCTCTAATCTTGTGTTTTTAATAGATTTCAATTGAGAATATCTATAGAGAATATACTATAGATATTTCAATGGTGATTCAACGAGCGGAACTAATGGCCATCAAATGATTTCAAATGTTATTCAACAAGGGGAACTGATGTCCTTTAGACACATGCTTTGTTTTCGTGAGAAGCCATTAAAAATGTTAAATCCTATAGTTTTACATTTTCAAGTACACATCTAGATATTTAATTACCATTTTTTAATTAGGTAATATGTGGAAATGCTTCTCTAAATTTCCCATGAAACATTTCTGACATAATTTGTTAAATTATATTCACTTCTTTCCTTGGATGATTCCAATAGAAGAGCTACTGCAAATTCCCAATCTAGAGTTTCAATGAAAATATCATATTTAGTATTTTCATTTAGTACCTTTTCAAAAATATCAATTAGTATATTTAAATAGTTATTTCATTTTTCATCTGTAGAAATCATAGGATTGCTTTATATATTATGGCGATCAACACTGAAACCTATACAATAATGTTTTTGTTGCACATAGGGAAGTTTAATTATCACATGTTTGAAATTCAATGGAAATACCTTGTTGATAATAATGTTGTAAATTTTTTTAATGTTTCCTAGTTATTCTTGGGAAAATATGATATTCTGGTTTATCCTCTAGTATATTAATATGACAGAAGGATTTCTACCTCTATGTGCAGTGTCTAATCCTGAAGATTCATGAAGGTGGAACTTTTGCGTTGTATTCTCTATTATACAGGCATGCCAAAATTAGCCTTTTGCCAAATTTCTAAGTGGATGATGAGGAGATTTCAACATACAACATTGATGATTTCCCTCAGATAAAGACTAGGTCAAGGGCGAAAAGTGTGCTTGAAAAATGTATACTTATTCACATTATCTTTCTTATTATTTCTCTGATTGGCACATTCATGGTTATTGGAGACTGGGTGCCGACTCCCGTCATTTATGGTATGTTGTGATCATCTGTTATGTCTTCATAATATCTAACTAATTATATTTCAATTGCATAAAATACACTGATGCATTCATAACATCTAACTAATTATACTTCCATTGTAGTTTTTTTTGCAATGCCAAGCATCAAACTATCAATATCACACCATGAATTTAAGAGCTATTTTTAATGCTATAATTCTCTTGATATGCCAACACTAAAATCAAAGTTGAGGGAACTTGATACAACTTGTGTAAGATCAACCCCAAAATTCTATATTATAATGGCGATGGAAATAGTCAAAAGTACTCGTCATTGCTTTTAAGTTTTTCTAAATGGATTGTGTCATAAATGATACTATCAAAGGTAACTTCTTCTTTAAACCACAAGATCACTATAAAGGATGAAAATCATAGACCCTTGTTGAACAATTCACCGTCAACGAATTTTGTAGTATATGAAACCCTATCAATGGAGTTTGAGTGTAGTGTGGACTAATTGTCAAATAAAGAAAAAACTGTTAGATTTTTTTGACTTCCAAGATACAAACCATAAAATTTTGTAAAGGTACTATGAACCATGATAAAATTGAAATACCTCAATTTCCATGAATAATATTCACCCTTCCAGTGCTAAGACTCCTAGTTTTGTTTCCCTAAATTTTATCTCCCATTTTCTTCGCTAGTGAGGTAATTATAGAATCATCGTTCTTAGGATTTTCTATGCACTTATGTACTCACTTTCTTTATGAAAATTTGAGATAAAATTCTTGTATAGAAACGATATATACAATCCTTTATTTTATATTCATAAGCATGTAATAGTCTAGTGTTGAAATATTTCCTTGGTAACGTAGTTGTACTTGTGTCCTAGATGTTCCTTATATGGTTTATATTTTCACATTCTTTCACAGGCTTAGTAAAATAAGATGAAGTCATGTTATGACTTTGTTTTTTTGTTACAGTCCTCTAGAAATTGTTGTCACTGTTACCATTTAAATTTAAATTATCTCCATAAATTATTATACATAAGTTACTACTAGTGCACTATTATGTAATGCAGTTCTTATACAATAAAAAGCATTTTTCTCCGTATATCCTCGTTTTATATTTTATAAGCCAATCTTGCTAGCTATTAAATTGTATTTTTTATTTATATACCAAAGATAGGTACAATTGAAAGGAGTAAAAATAAGGTTACACATTAGCAAGCCAAGAACATTGGTGATGTCATATTTAGAAAATTTAATATGTTAATTTTCTAGTTAAAAATTTTTGATAAGATAAATGTCTAATGTCAAACAAGTGTTATGTGATGTTGGGAATAGTTTAATCCCAACATTTGGATAAAATCCACTCCTATTGTGTCATTAATTCATTTGTTGAGGCATTAATGTAATCATTTATTATACTATTAGGTTGTGGTTAATGCCAACCTAGTTAGCTTGATGTATGCCCATAAACCATCCTTGGGAAAGTGGCCAACCTAATCGAGTTGTGTTTATGTACACTAGAACTCTCATTTGTAAGATATCATCTTGCGATATTCTTGATCTCTCTAACAAATTATTTATGCCTAAGGTCACCTATATCAAGTGTTTCACTCTATTGTTCATGGGTTTATTTTGTCTAGTGCTTGGAGACCCCTCTCTAGTGCAATTTATGGTTCAACTCTATTGTAGTGTTGCTTTGCCCCTACTTATTGTAGGATTTTGGGTTTGTTGTTGGTTCCATTTGATCCCCTTTATTTTCTAGTGATCTCAACATGTGAAATTATTTCTTTCACTTGTAATGCAATATTGTCAACCATGGTCAACCAAAATACTGTAAGGTCTAGAAACAACTAAGACTAAAATATTTATATTACAAAAGGAAAAGTTGTCACTAAATATTATAAACAAAACATGTTAGGATAGATGCCTAGGGAACCTTGAAAAATGAATTATTTGATTTGTTGGGAAAAATACTAGGGGGGGTGAATTTGTATTTTAAAACACACTAAAACATTTATTTTCTTATCCAGATTTCTATATGTGACTTTACTGAAAGAAACATGCGTATGTACGCGACAGTTATTCAGACAACTAGAGTATTTAAAATTAGCTTACTTTTCAGTTAATACATCATATGTTTAACTTAAACCAGTGTATCAATACTTCAATAGGAATTCATTAAATAGTAACCATGTGTAGTAAGAAAAGAATAAAAGATCACACATAAGAAACACATCAACACACATCAACACTAGGTTTTTTAGGTGGAAACCCAATATGGGAAAAAACCACTGCTATTGTCATCTCTATCTTACTTCTATTATTAATAAAAAGTTCTTACAATACTGTATTGGTGCAAACTTATACTAGCATGCATGCACCCACCCACAAAAGACTACAACCTTCTCTCGTTCTCTAGCACCCACTGGAAGGGAGCCAACCCCTTGATCTCATTTACAAGCACCCATCAGAAGGGAGCTCCAACCCCTGATCTGATTTACCAACTACAACAGGAAGGAAACTTCGAGTCCCTCATTAAAGGATCCAAGCCTCAACACCTCCATGGACCATGTTCCATAAAATTTTAGACTAAATCCCCTTGTTAGAAAACATCTCAACTTGTAAGTCACTTTCCAGCAAATTTCAAACTGGACCACTACCATCATTTAAGCCCAATATCATATATCAAAAATAGAACTGATCACTGCAACAAATCACTCAATAATTGAACCAACTGAATCAAACGATTGTTGAGCCAACTCAGACCCAAATCAATCAAGTTATTCTTAAATAGCCAAAGTAGTTAGATCACTGTAACCAGAATACTAATACTGAACCGAAACAATGCATTAACTCACTAAGCCAACTAAGAAGCCTGATCAATAAAGTATCAGAATTTATACGCTAATTTACTTTAGCATATCCATGCATATATGTAGTTTCCATTAGGCATACTGGCGTACAGATCTTAAAACACTGGACCCTAAAATTGAAACAATGTTATTCTGAAACACACACTGAGTTAAGCCTTGAAATACTGAATCATTTTAAAATTATTGTAAAACCATCACATATCTTCAGTCACATATAGCTCGCAGCATCATCACTATTCAATCAATCAATTCAACTTCAAAGTTCACTATTAAATTTTGATCATCAAGTAAGACTTCATTGACAGAAAAAAAAACCACAGCAAGACTGAATGGACTGATCATACATATTTTCAGCAAAACCCTAACTTATATACTCGAATTCCATAAAACACTTCTGCGTGTATATGCACTTTATAGGAATCAAACCTTTGTACATATATAAATATATAGGTGACTTACCATCATTAAAACCTCATGCGTACATTCCTTTTGAGTTATCAAACTCATGTACAAATCTACAATTTCTGACATATGGCTTTGCTACACATCAGATCTTCAAAACAAACCCATCTCTTGGCATACATAAAACAACATGTGCCAGACATAAATATTCCAGATCTAATCAATCCACTATCAATATAGTCATTTCAGATCTATTGGATCTGACCCATCATCAAATTCCCTAGTGCATACTTAGTTTCAGATCAAAGAAATCATTAATAGCCAATTACATGCACATTTTCTTCAGATCTCACTATTCATTATATATTCATGACTTGCACACAACGTACTTTGATCTTCATTACTTATATAGCTTAGGAATTATCCAATTCCATAGGTCAAATCCATGCTGATCCCAATGGTATTCTTTAACGAGATCAAATATCCATTTTTGGGCTCAATAATATGGGTTAATACCATGGTAAAGACCCTTGGTATTTATAATACCATGGTTCAGAAATTGTACATGAATTTTTGTCTCTATACTTGCATATGTACGGGACTTTGTTTCACAAAACACACATATACTTCTTAAAACTTCATCTTTATCATTCCTTTGTCTCCGAACTACTATTCCTTTGACCAAACTCTTTGTCACATGTAGAAACATCCTGTTGAGATCTACATGAAGTAGGTTTCCATCAAAATACACCTCATCAACTAGGTTGCCGTTAAGGACAACACATTAGTCATAATGCCAACAATCTCCCCCTTTGGACTTGATGGCAACTACTTTTGTGTTTAGTCACAACAACCTATAAATACCTATAAAACACATCAAGCTAAGCACAAAGTTATTCTCCCCCTTTGACATCATGGTAAAAGGGTTGACCAATGCTGAATGAGTGTTGTAGATTTGATCAGAATTGACCAAGGTCCCCTTGAGCACATGCTAAATTTTCTGAAGATATACAATGAAGTACATGACTCTATGAATCAACTAGATATGAATTCTCCTCTCACCAAGGACTAAAACTTACATCAACCACCCAATCATAATGGGGTTTCAAATTACATCATATGCCCAAAAATATGGGATTACATGAATTGACCATAATAGTCCATATATGAATGAATTTTACAATTATTACATCATAGGTATTTACATGACCTGTATATCAAATGACATGTATGACATTTATAACCAAGAAAAAATACCTCAATAAGACCATGATAGGCATCAACAACTATCATATACCACATAGGGTCTACACCATAAGCATTTGTTAGCAACAACATGAACAACTATTGGATAGTTGGCATTGTTTAGATGGCTAGTGGTCTAGTGAAGGCATTTGAAAGTGTGTTGACATTGATGAAAACAATTATGTTGGGGAGATGTGTTGGGCAGTTGACATTGCCTAACCATTGGCATTGATGTCAACCAAACTAGCTCAGATGCTTCATGCAACAAATGTTGGTAGTGATGGCCCAGAAGGAATCTCATGGTAAATGTAGGCTTCATGTAGAGAATCATCATAGTAACAACCTTATTCGAGAAGCCCTACATTGATGAATACAATGATGGACTAGATGGAAGTCCATGGTAGCTGCAAGATTCATGTAAAGGATCACCTTGGTGGTTGTGAGTTTAGTTTTCCAGAGAGTCAATGAGCAGAAGGGTGGCAGATAGTTTGGAGCCATCTTAGAGGTAGTAGATGGGCTCAAAGCCTACATTGAACCATTTCTATTAGAAAGTGATCTGGAAGAGATTTCCACTGATATGTGGAAGTCCAAAAATGGATTCCTGGTTCAAATGGTATGGCCCGCCGATGATCACAGACTTGAAGTCCTAAGGAGGCTGGAATATTAGAGGTCTAGGATATCAAATATCAGAATATTGGAGGTCAGAATATTAGCACATTGATGATTGGAGGTTAGTGTATCAGCACATCAACAATCAGAGGTTAGAATATCGGTGCATCAGGAGATCAAAAGATCAGAGTTTATTGTATCGATGCATTAGAATATCTGCGGACCATCATATTGACATATCAATGATCAGAGACCAACATATCGACATATTGATGATCAGACACTACAAGAAAAAGGGACATTGGTGAGGGGCGAAAAATGTCACCATAAGGTCATTGGTGATGGTCAAAAGAGCATTCGTCACCAAAAATTGAACGTCACCAAAGGTGGCGTCACCAAAAGTATAGGTGTTGCAGTGACATACAAAGTCCATCACCAATAATGATTTATAATGATGGATAACGACCATCACTATTTCATATGAGCAATGGTGATGGACCATAGCCTCCGTCACCAAAAACTGAACGTCACCAAAGGTGGCATCGCCAAAAGTATAGGTGTTGTAGTGACATTCAATGTTCATCACCAATAATGATTTATAATAATGGATAGTGATCGTCACTATTGCATATGAGCAATGGTGATGGACCATAGCCTCAGTCACCAAAAACTAAATGTCAACAAAGGTGGCATTTCCAAAAGTATAGGTGTTATGGTGACATTCAAGGTGCATCATGAATATTGATTATAATGACGGATAGTGACCATCACCATTTCATATGAGCAATAATGATTTATTGTGATGGATCTTTAATGGCTGTCACTATTGGTGCATATATGTGGTGACATTCATTAACCGTCACCAAAAGCTGCATTGATAGAAGTATAGGTGTTGTGTTGACATTCAATGTCCATCACGAATAAAGAATATAATGATGGGCAATGACCATCACCATTTCATATCAACAACAACGATTTATGGTTATGGACCTTTGAAGGTCGTCACCATTGATGCATATATATAGTGACATTCGTTGACTATAACCATTTTATATTTTTGGTGAGGGTCGAAAAATGTCACCAAAGCTCATTGGTCATGGTCAAAATAGCCCCCGTCACCAAAAATTGATCATCATTAATCATATGGATGTCAGGGCACGATGGAATCGAACCACCAACCTCTTGCTTGTAAAGTAGGTGCTCTTCCATTGAGCTAGCACCCTTTAAAGAATTATATTTTTTAAAATTAGACCTTGAGAATTCATAAATTGTAAATTCTACAAGTTTCAATAAATTAAAGTCCCAGCAATATTTTACTAAACAAGCATAGCAACATCGAAGATGTAGGTCCCTATGTAATGTTTATTGAAGTTATAAAAATTTGGTGGAGGGAAAAATAGTTATGTATAAGAGAATCAATATGTTCAGTTGAATACTCAATTAGAAGTGAAACTCTGAAGACATTTGTAACCTATAAATGACTTATAACTATCAAATGCACCAAATATTGCAAAGGAAATGTCATAAGTGGATATCATATGGAAGAAGAGGAGGCAGGGACTTGGAACTGTTGTACATCTTGGCATGCCTTGGCACTTGGCACATCTTAGCTTGTTTTACATGTCTTTGTACTATTTGGTACATCTAAGCATGCCCTAGCATTCCCTAACACACGTTGGTAGTCATGATCTCATGAATAGAATTGCATTTTTCCATGATTTGGGAACCTTACATTCATTAGAACACCTTGGCACTCCCTAGTTGTCATGCCCTATGTTATCCTCCATAATGTCCTGGGCTGATGAAGAGATTGATGAAGGTAACCACAGACAAAGCTTTTAGTTCGGTAGCTAGCCCTAGTAAACTAGAGAGGGCTCTCTTTATGAAATAACACCAAGATATGACTAGAATGTAAATGATTTTAGGCTAGATAGCTAGGGTTAGTTAGGTTTTTGGAAAATTTAGGGACTTGGAACTCTATCCACTGTTGTCCTGTCCGGCGGGGACTTTGTCAAGGAGGCAAGGACTTGGAACTCTATCTAGGATAAAGAACCTAACATGCATGATAGAATCTCCCTAGAATAGAGTACCTCCTACCTAAAAGAGTGTCCCCTACTCAAAATATATAACCCTTCTCTATTGTGCACTTTTCTTAAAGATTAATATGTGCATAAAATAATACTAAGAAAAACACCTAAATTAAGAAAAGTGAGCATCTAAGTCAAACTATAAAAGTATAATAAATATGGTTCTATATAAGTTTGGGAAACACTAGACAAGCATGCTTTCATAAAACAACAATAAGATTCCTAAAATCGATGTGATTCTTTCATCGTTGCTATACCCTCACAGCAAAACTATAATCTATAGCATGTACCCCAAGGTTCTATGCATTTGCTGAAGGTGTAGATTGAAAGGATCTACTAAGATGAAGTACTATTGAAGGAGAAACACCTTCAAAATAATAGATAAAGTTTATTGTGAATTCAACCCATTTGCACACAGACCAAGGCTACTACTAGGTACAGTTCTCCACTGAATGGACACTACAATGTATTGTAGTGCTGGTGAAGGAAAAACAACTTTAGTGCAACACGGATAAAACTCTAACAGATATTGTCACTGTGGCCTCGATTTTCGATGATCTCATCAATATAGGTAACAACTTCAATAATTGAGAAACCAAAAGGTGAGATGCATAGATAATTTGAAATGATAGATTTGGGCATACTTTATTATTGTTTAGGAGTGTTAGTATAGAAAATGGGAGGTAACTTGTTGCATATTTATGTCACAGGCCAAGGATGAGAAGAAATACGTAAAATATTAAATAGCATGGTAGTCGATTGCAAGTTATTTTGAAACAGGAATGGAATTATCCTTGTGCGAGTTCTAATCTAGTGGGTATAACATTAAATAAGAACTGATAGTTATGGGATTCAAATTGTCTCACAATTCACGAAAATTCCCAAATTTGTTCATTAGAAAGAAGTAGAGCGAGTCGTCAGGTTTATCGAAGGGAACACCCTATTCACCGGAAGATAACTTGAAATTAGTCAGGCATATTATTTCTCGTCTTCTTGTATGTGTGTGCTTTGAAAATATAACCACATCCAAAGACTCAATAACAACTCTGGTAAAGTTTATAAATGTGAAGCACTTCTAAGAAAATCCATCGCTTAATGACAATTGAGTGAGGAATATGTTGAAGGATTCAATCTTGTAGTCAATCATAAAAAGGAAGTTGGGGTATCCATCATCTTGCCAACAAACCGACTCCAATAATAATGTGAAAGGCAGGTTAACTACAAAACCTCTTTCCCACTTTGTAGTATTGTTCCCTCTGGAATTCCAACAAGTATCTGGCTACTTAGACCCACAAAATTTGTGCCAAGTAAACTCTGCATGATATAATTGTGACATGCAAGCTTGATACACACTCTAGTTTCCCTCGAAAAGAGGGTAAGTCAAAATACTATGACAATCTTAACTCTAATTTGATCATATAATATTGAGGTATTGCATGGAATAAATAATATACTATCAATGCACTAATGAAGAACTCAAAATAAACAAATATCTTATTGCTACAATAGCGCCTCTTGGGATTCTCGGATAAAGAACCTAACCTACATGGCAAAAGCTTCCTAGAATAGAGTACCTCCTACCTAGAAGTGTGTCCCCTACTCAAAATATAGAAACCTTCTCTACTATGCACTTTTCTTAAAGATAAATCTGTGCATAAAACAAAACTAAGAAAAACACCTAAATTAAGAAAAGTGAGCATCTAAGTCAAACTATAAAAGCATACTAAATATGGTTGTATACAATATTGAGTTATTGCATGGAATAAACAATATACTATCAATGCACAAATGAAGAACTCAAAAGAAATGAATTTCTTATTACTACAATAGCGCCTCTTGGGATTATCAGATAAAGCACCTAACCTGCATGGCAAAAGCTTCCTAGAATAGAGTACCTCGTACCTAGAATTTTGTCGCCTACTCCAAATATAGAACCCTTCTCTACTGTGAACATTTCTTAAAGATAAATTTCTGCATAAAACAAAACTAAGAAAAACACGTAAATTAAGTAAAGTAAGCATCTAAGTCAAACTATAAAAGCATACTAAATATGCCTAAAATAGATGCACTTCTTTCATCACTACTACAACCTCATAGCAAAACTATAATCTACAACATGTATCTCAAAGTTGCATGCATTTACTAATGGTGTAGACCGACAGTATCTACTAAGATGAAGTATTGTTGAAGGAGAAACACCTTCAAAACAACAAATAGAGTCTAATGTGCATTCAACCATAACACAGGCCAAGGTTGCTACTGGGTACACTTCTACCCTAAATGGAAACTACAATGTATTGTTGCTCTACTAAAGGAGAAACACCTTCAGAGAAATATAGATAAGACTATAACATATATTGTCATTGTGGTATCAGTTGTAGAATTTCTCATCAATATAGGTAACAACTTTGATAATTGAAAAACCAAAAGGTGAGCTACATAGATCATTTGAAATGATATATTTTGGCATATTTTATTATTTTTTAGGAGTGTTAGTATAGAAAATGCAAGGTAGCCTGTTGCATATTTATGTCACAGACCAAGGATGCGAATAAATACAGAAAATATTAAATAGAATGGTACAAGTCGATTGCAGGTTCTTTCAAAACAAGATTGGAGTTGTCCTTGTGTAGATTCTAATCTATTGGGTATAGATTTAAATAATAAATTTATAGTTATGGGGTTTGATTTGTCTCACGATTCATGGTAAGTCCCAAAGTTGTTCACTAGAAATAAGTAGAGCGAGTCGTTAGGTTTACGAGTAGGAACAACCTATTCAGAGGTAGATAACTTCAAATTAGCCTGGCGTATTATTTTTCCTCTTCTTGTATGTGTGTGCTTTGAAAATCTAACCACCTCTGAAGACTCAAGAACATATCTAGTAAAGTTTATAGGTGTGCAACACTTCTAAGAAAATGCATCACTTAATGACAATTGAGTGAGGAATATGTTGAAGGATTCAATGTTGCACTCAGTCATAAAAAGGAAGTTAGGGTATTCAGTATCTTGCCAACAAACCGACTCCAACCATAATGTGAATTCCAGGTTAACTATGAAACCTCTTTCCCACTTTGTAGTATTGTTGCCTCTTGAATTGAAACAGGTATCTTGCTTATTAGATCCACAAAGCTTGTCCCAGGTAAACTTTACATGATACAATTGTGATGTGCAAGCTTGACACACACTCTAGTTTCCCTCTAAAAGAGGGTAAGTCAAAATATTATGACAGGCTCAACTGTAATTTGATTATACATTGTTAAGGTATTGTATGGAATAAACAATATACTATCAATGCACTAATGAAGAACTCAAAATAAACGAAATTCTTGTTGCTACAATAGCGTCACTCTTGGGATTCTCCAAGGAGAAACTAATTTATACACATTTAGAATCTTTACTTGGTCTACAGAAAGATTAAGGAATGGTTGTGATCACTCTTTACTCTCCCATGGAAGGTCTAAACAGAGTCAGCAATAAATTGATTTAAAAGTGATGTATATGCCTTAAAAATAGGAGTCTGACTCTTCAACTCTAATTTAGTGGTAAGGAAATATTCAAGTGTAAATGCTTGATCTTCTATAATGTAAATTTCTAGATAAATGGTTAGCATAATCTATCCATTTTCCACATACCCCAAAAAACCATGTATGTCTGGACTTTGGTTGTGTGTTAGAGAGGGGAGATCACATAAATAATCCATTATCAAAATAAAAAGTTAAAGAAAAACATTCTATGGAGAATTCTTTTTAAATTTTATTACATACAATAGAAAGTTTGAAAGGACATAACTGAAGCTTCCCTCTCCTTCCACACTTAATTAAATATGCCTCTTTCCCAATGTAGATGTGGCTTGCAGAATCACAATAAGCAAATAGAATATGAAAAGTAAGTTTAATGAATTAAAATAGCTTTGTTATACCTCAAGAAAAATGACTATGAGAAATTGGATTCATTCTCTATAAAAGATGATATAGCAAGATCTAATTACATTTTTCACTGAAACAAAGGTAAATTGGATTCATACTCTACAATAGACGATATAATGAGATCTAATGACATTTTCAACTCAAACAACGGTAAGTTGAGTAAGCTCAAGCTCCAAAATGATGGCATCCAACTTCTGAGTGGCAGTTACTGTGTATATCTAGCTAGAGGCTATAACATAAAGATATTTGTTATATGTGAAGACAAAAAAATGAAAGGAATGTGAAATTTTGACCATCAACTATAAGTTCCTTTCAAGGACTAGATCAAACCATAACATTGTTATTAAGATAATCAAATCACCCATTCTAGTATGCTTCTAGTAGTTTCATGATAAACCTCAAACTCAATAAAGTTCAAACAACATAAATTAACTAGCGATATTTTCGAGGTTGGTTACCTAAGGATTATAGCATACTAAATTACCTTTTGCATCTAACATTGAAAACGACTATGGAAGAAATGAAGACAAATCAGTGATTATAATGCATGCATGAGATGAAATAAAATAAAAAAAGACCTTTCTTCTTGCTACTGATGAGACTTCTAGGGGATTGTTGGATGAAGTTGATCATGATCTACTTTCTAAAATCAAAGAGACACTTTCTAGCTACTCTGGTTTGACGAACACCAACCCTAATTCTTATGAAAATGAATATGGAAAGAAATACACATCGATGAAAACGGTCTTGAAGAATGTGTCTCAAAGTCTAATATGGATAGTATTTTAAATTTCTACAGCTAGCAGAGGCTTTTCGCAGTTGGGTTCCCTAGAAAATTTTGTTTTTTTTGTTTTTGCTATAGTGTGATTGTGTATTATTTCTATCCTACTCCACTACAAATTGGTAGAGATATTTTTTATCTTCATGCAACAATTAGTTTAAAGTTTATTCGTTCAAGCAGTAGAAGAATTTCAAGGAAATTCTACATAAGGACAATTAATCTATATTTTCATTTATACCTTTTGCAAGTAAAATTCACAGCTAAATTTTCATCCAAAGTGTTTAGGTTACTAGCAAGTGGTATCACAACATATCTCAACATTGCAAGGCATAAATCATATTATTCCATAAGGTTGAGACTTGAGATACAAAAAATCTTCCCAAGTTATGCAAGCGAGAAAACTACTAATTTTTAATTCTAAACCTATCCAACCAGAACAAAATTATGCCATTTTCAACACCCTCTAGTCAAAGTTATTCATGGGCCCATTCAACTCAATTAATAATATGTCAATCTCATTGAGGTTTCTTCTTCATTTCATGCTTCTAAGTTATATATTTATTCAACCTAATATATCATATATGTTAAGTGATTATTCATTAAAAATTATTTAGTCCGTGCAGCGCATCTGCTTAATTTTCTAATCAATTTTTAGGAACAAACATTTGCAACAAAAAATAGAAGATTGTTTTAGTACCTAGTGTTATAAAACTCTAATCTAGAAAAAGTATTTTGGGTTGTTTCCCTAAAACTATGTACAAAACTTTCAGTCCCAAAGCCATTTCAGGGAGAATTTTAGTTAGGGAGAAACTTAGTATAATTTTTGGAAAATTTGAATGCAACTAAAAGAAATTCTTCCCATTTGCTCAAAATATTCCAGCACCAATTATGAGTGAATTCATAGAACTTAAGATTTGGAAATAATTAAATTTCACTTTGCTTTTCCAGGACCATATATGAGTGAATTCACAAAACCTGAGATTTCAATTCTGGAAACATTAAATTTCACCTCATTTATTAGGATTGGAAGTTCCCTGAGATACAAACATGTAGCATTAAGGATCTACTTTGCTTGTTTAAGGATAATGTTTAGTTTATAAATAGTGATACAAGAATCCTTGTATAAATGCCTGACACAGTTCTTTGGTCACAACTAATGAAACTGAACTCCATCAATACATAACAGACAAAGTAGAATGTAAGAGAGCATCTACTTTTCAACATATACTATGACAAAAATAAGCATCTATATAGTCATATAAAGTTGTCACCACACCAAAGAAGGAATTAAAAACCAAAATAAAAATAGGAACATGCTTGGATTTTTATGGTTACTCTAACAAAATGTTAAATAGGATCAATATGTTAATATGGAAAATAGTGTATTTGATTATGATTTATTGAGCCCAAGGGGTTAGCCCAAATGAATGTCATTAATGTTACTAGGTATTTGGCTAGTTCTGTGCTAGCAGGTGCCCTATTTGAAATCCCTTAGGTGAGGTGCACTAGTCAATGCCAATGGGTTTACCGGGGATGCCATCCATGAATGTGGTGAAACATCCATTGGGATTCCCCAAAGAGTTTTTCTTGGAAAGAATAAAAATAGGATTTCCAAAAGAGAAATTTTGAGATGCATACAATGTACACCTAGTAAAATCAACTCTATAGAGACAAACCATAAAACAAGGAAAAATACATATGCTTTTACCTATGTTCCCTCATTTTGCCTCCCACCCTATGAAAAGTGAAAATATGCTACTCTTAAACATAAAAGAAAGGGTGAAAAAAATAGTGAATTTTGAACCAGTCCTCCTTATGTGGAAGAAGACTAAAAGTAGGTTGGAAATGCATCCAGGCTAGAAATGAAACATACCTAGGGGCCATTAATGGATTGAAGAGGTAAAACCTTAACTCACAACTCTCTTCAATCTCATTTTCCCTCCCGCACTGTGGAAAGTGAAAATATGCTACTCGTAAACTTAAAAGCAAGGATGAAAAAAATAGTGAATTTTGAACGAGAGATCTTAGGAGTGTGTACTCCTACCTGTGTGGAAGAAGACTAAAAGTGGGGTGTAAATGCAGTGAGGTTAGTAATGAAGCATACCTGGGCACCATTAATGGATTGAAGATCCAATGGTGGGGGAACTAAGGTGTGTGTACTCCTCCCTATGTGGAAGAAGACTAAAAGTGGGGTGGAAATGCAGCGAGATTATAAATTAAACATATATGCGCACCATTAATGGATTGAAGATCCAATGGTGGGGCTTGATATCAATCTGCTACTACTAAAACCTTAATTCACAACACTCTTCAATCTCATTTTCCCTCCCACCCTGTGAAAAGTGAAAATATGCTACTCTTAAACTTAAAAGAAAGGATGAAAAAAATAGTGAATTTTGAACCAGTCCTCCTTGTGTGGAAGAAGATTAAAAGTGGAGTGGAAATGCAGAAGGTTAGAAATGAAACATACCTGGGTGTCATTAATGGATTGAATATCGAATGGCAGGGTTCGATATTAGTCTGCTATTAGTAAAACCTTAATTCACAACTCTCTTCAATCTCGTTTTCCCTCCCGCCCTATGAAAAGTGAAAATATGCTACTCGTAAACTTAAAGATATGAGGTGTGTGTACTCTGCCTGTGTGGAAGAAGACTAAAAGTGGGGTGTAAATGCAGTGAGGTTAGAAATGAAACATACATGGGCGCCATTAATGGATTGAAGATCTAATGGTGGGGTTCAATATCAATCTGCGACTAGTAAAACCTTAAGTCACAATTGTCTTCAATCTCGTTTTCCCTCCCGCCTATGAAAAGTGAAAATATGCTACTAGTTTTCCCTCCCTCCACGTTATGAAAAGTGAAAATATCTAATAGTTTTCCCTCCACCATATGAAAAGTGAAAATATACTACTTGTTTTAAAATGTTTTCCCTCCTTAAAAAACAATAAATACAATACTTATAGAGTATGGAGTAGATGTGTAGGTGTAATGTAAGTATGTAAACGATTCTAAACATGGGCTTCGTTAAAGAATAATAGTAATAAAAATAATAAAATTCAAAAGTATGGAGATGAGTGCAAAAATCTAAATGTTGGCTCAATTAATAATAAAAATAATAAAATTCAATTTTTTATATTTTGAATTTGTTATTAACTTGTGAATAGGTTTTGTTACAATACCATGAGCCAATACCATGGCTTATCAATACCTCAAGCCCAAAAACCATAACTTATTTCACAACCAAAATATTTTATAACAATATGACAAGATTCTTAACCATGGATATTCACCCCATATTATTAACTTGTAAAAAATTGGTTTTGTTATAATACCATGGGCCAATACTATGGCTTATCAATACCACATTCTCTAAAAACATAACTTATTTCACAATCAAAATATTTAATAACAATATGAAAATATTCTTAACCATGGATATTCATTCTCACTTTACCATGGATATTATTAACTTGGAAATAGACTTTGTTACAATACCATGGGCCAATACCATGGCTTATCAATATCACATGCCCAAAAAACATAATTTATTTCAAAGTCAAAAATATTTTATAAGAATATGACAGGATTCTTAATCATGGATATTCAACTCACTTTGTCATTAATATTATGAACTTGTGAATAGGCTTTGTTACAATAGCATGGGCTAATACCATGGTTTATCAATACCACATCCTAAAAAATCATATCTTATTTCACAATCTAAATATTTTATAACAATATGACAAGCTCCTTAACCATCAATATTCACCCCCACTTTACCATAGATATTATTAACTTGTAAATAGGCTTTGTTATAAAACCACGGGTCAATATCATGCCTTATCAATGCCACATACCCAAAAACTATCACTTATTTCACAATAAAATTATTTTAATTTAATTTAATTTTATAACATTTTTTATTTGAAGCTAATAAGAAAAGGGTTGTAATTAGTTTTGATATATATATATAAACCCTCTATCCTCAAGAGTACTAAAATTATTCCCATATAAATTAAATTAAGGTTTTCATAAAATTAAAAATGAGAATACTTTGTATTTAAAGATGTGAAATTTATATAATACAAATATTAGTAAGAACCAACATAGATCTATCTTAACTAAGGATCCAAGTGATGATAGCAAGGAAAGTGAAGGGAAGATACGTGGAGGGAGAAAGGTAGAGAGAGAGAGAGGGAGTGATGGAGAGAGGAGAGACAGATGGAAGAGAGAAAGGCGAATAGGAAGAGGGAGAGAGAGAGAGATCGATATGGAGAGAGAGTGTGTATGTTTGGGGGCTGAGATAGAGAGAGGGAATAAGAAAGAGACACATAGATACAAATATAGATATTATATAGTATTATATAACCAACCTAGATCCATCTTAACCTGGATCTACCAAGTGCCAAAAAAGATGTTTACACATCGAGAGATTGGATCCCTATCGGTGCTTGATAGATCCAGGTTAAGATGGATCTAGGCTGGCTTAATAAGTTTGTAGTTGTATCTGATAAACTAACACTTTTTTTATGGTTGTGTTTGAAAACAATTTTTGCATGTTTGGTGTATTTATCATAATAATAATAATCTAATTTTAATTTAATTTTAAGCTTACCTTTTTTATGTAATGATTTTGTTGTTAGTTTATAGAGATAGACGTGTTATACTTTTGGAATTTGAGAAGGAAACATGTGCTCTTAACTTGGCTGTATTGAAAACATTTAAGTGTAAGAAAGAAACATGCCCTCTTAACTTGGTTGTATTAAAAACATAAGTCTTCTTGTATACTAGGTGGGTGCAAACAAGAGAGAGTATATGGTAAGTGGATTAAATAGTTAAAAACAAATTTTAGTTAAGGAGAAAGTTACAAAAATCTAACAAATAGGCTAGGGTTAGGATATTACTATTTTGGGACATCTAAAGTTGAAGGTACGTTTTATGGAGGTGTAGTCTAAGCCCTTGGGTGTAGGGAACATATTATGGATATCTTGGACTTTTGGTGTGTTTTAGTGGTGTCAAATAGTGGTGGAGTGTCCAACCAATGAGTAGGAAAATTTTTTCATTTACAAGGTTGGCATCAATCAATTATTCTCCCTCTCTACCCAACTCTAAGATGAGGAGTGTGCATAATGGACTTATTATTGTAACAAATTGCAAATATTTTATTATATTTAAGTTCAACGGCTTGAAGTGGATGCCTCAACCTAAAAATATTTAAAGGAACTATGTTCTTTTCAATTAAACCCTTGTGGTCAAGGAGTTGCAAAAGAGGAAGGCCTTATGGCTATTTTTAAGGGGTTGTAATGACCCTTTTCTTGTGGTAAATATGTAGATATGATGCTAACGGTCCTGATCTTAGTACATTCACATATATAATGTAAGTAGTTTCCTATCACCTTGCATTGTGTAAATATGATAAATATTTTGTGCATACCCTTGATGTACATGTTGAAGTTCCACCTGCATGATTATGGGAAACAATTCTCAGTTATCCTTGTGTACATGGGCAAGATCGTAATTAATCTATGCAATAAAAATGCCTTGTAATATTTTCACACTAGACACTATACAATAAACTTAACCCTAATATCTTAATGAAGAACAAGTAACCAACTAGATTCTAGAAGGGTTTTTGGATTGAATGTTAGTGAAACTCATTGCAGTTAGGTGTGCCAATGTGTGGTGAGTGTTAGTGAGTGCTAGGGAAAAGTAAGGGAGCACTAGGTTAAAATGCATGGAAATGAATGAATAAGAGTGTGTGATAGGGAGTGTCAATGAGTCCTAGGTGTGGTAATAGGGGAGTGATATGGTATGCTAAGTAGCACTAAGTCATTCTAGCATTCCAGAGAGACATGCAACCAATATGTGGTAGGTGCCAAGGTGTGCCAAATAGTGCTAGGAAGTGTTAGGGAGTGTTAGGGAAACACAAGGGAGCACTAGGTGAAAATAATGCATGCAAATGAATGAATAAGAGTTTGTGACAGGAAGTGTCAGTTATTTCAGGGTGTGCTAAGGAGGCAGTGACATGGTATGCTAGGCAGTGCTAAGGCATTCTAGAGGCCAAGGTATTTATATATACATCGTCTGCTAGCACACGGCCAATCAGTATATTTGTGTTTCGTACAACAATTTCATTTCTTCCTCTCTCGACCTCGAATGGGACTTACGAAATACCTTGGATAGTGCCACAATCTATTCTACGTACTATAATGTGTTGAAATACTTCAAGAGTCTACGTGTGAGGTATCCAGATCTGTTGTTCGTACAGCAGTATCCACAACTCATTTTACGAGCCCCATAACAGGAAATAATATATTCCGTTAAAGAGGAGCCTTCGCGTAAATTCCGTCGAATGGGTTAGATCGATGATTGTCCTTGAGGATCAGACATTTATCCTCTCATACCTACTAATTGGTGAACCTGATATGTACTTCTCCTGCTCTTGAGAAGGACATCACATGTACTGGATTTAAAGGATCATGACAAGATGTGCTAGGTACTAAAGTGTTCCAATGCATGCCAGGGTGAGTTATGGAGCGTCAAGGAAAAGCAAGGGAGCACTAGTTTCAAATGCATGGAAATGAATGAATAAGAGTGTGTGACAGGGATTGTCAGTGAATTCTAGGTATGATAAGGAGGGAGTGACTGTTATAGACATATTTGGGCACTTCAACCCCAAATTATATGTCGATAAACTAGGGCTCTTCTAACCCCTAAAAGTGTTGTTTCATACCATAAAAGATCATGGTCAACTGATTACATCATTCCCCAAAAGTTCCACTTGAAAAACCATCCAGAATTGACCTAAACTGGACCATACTGACTGCTCCACTGTCAGGGTGCAATGCATACGGACTTCTACACTAGCCAGGTGTGATGTATACTGATGAGGCCTTCTATAGGGTGCAATGAGTGAGGATGGACAAATGTCTGAGACAATTTGCTAAGTGGATTCTCAGGGAATCTTCTAGAAACTTCTCCTATGACACTTGCCTCTCTGAATTTTCCTAGGGATGAGTAAGATATCCAAGAAATATCCAAGTGGAACCAAATGCAACAAGTGGAATGATACTAATCAAAAACCTAGAGATGACTCACACCCTTGCACTCAACTATAAATGGATCCCTCATCTGAGAGATCTAGAGGCAAGAATTTTATGAATGCAAGAAAGTTGATAGTTTGTATTTGATAAAGAGCATTGTATTTTTGGTGTGGTATTGCTATTTCATGAGGTGAATAGGGCTTTGATGTTGGGAGGATGATGTTGGATCAGACGATTGGGTTGTAATTCTCCCTTCTATTTAATAAAGTTCTTCGACTTTTCTTCCATACAATTATGCAATTGTGAATGTTATTATTTGTAAATGCTATTGTATGTTCATTATATTTCTGATTCTGTAATGCTTATGATATAATAGATCAAAATGCTTTGACGATTCTTTGTTACTGTGTTTCTATAGGTACTCTCCAAGTGGGATAAGTATGGAGAGGAGTTGCAAGCTCTGTCAAGGGGGAGAGAGATCAAGCAAGGAGTTAAGCGGAAGATCCAGGTTGGTTCCTTTATCTTTATCTTATCTATTATACATAGAAGAAATCACAAATTGATTTAAACTATTGTTTCTAGGGTAGTTGCCAAACCTAGAGGGCTAATTGATCAAAAAGACACTAGTTTTCCCTGAAACAAAATGGTGACTCTGCTGGGGATTGAATAGATATTTGTTTGTTTTTGTTGTTTGTTTTATAAACTATAGACAGAGCCTAAGGTCAGCCAGGTAGCCTTCAAACTACTCTTGCTCTGCAATTTCTTAGTATATGAATGCTACTTTAGTTAATCTCTAGTTTAGTTTAAGAATTAAACATTTGACCTACAAGCATTCTAGATGCCCTTTTGGTAGCTCAATAACCTCTTAAGATCATTCCTCTATACTTTTGTCTTTACTGTCCATCATAGCTCAGCTTAACTCACTAAAAGCAAATGCAAATTTGAGCCAAAACCCACTTCAGTTGTGCTCCCTAGCCTATCGTACTATCTGTCAATGTCAACCAGTATGCATCGCACCTACCGAGCCTGAAATGTGCGATGCATCCCTATTTCTGTGAAGCCCAAGTGCAATGACTGACTAAGCCTATTTCTGTTCCTGAAATTTGGGGTTTTTGTCCTTGTTTTCAGTTCAGTTTAGTTGATTTGCTGCTCATGAACAGTGCCTCCTTATTGAAGCCTACTTGCATCACATAGATTATCCTCCATTGATTAGGATTAGTAAATGGTTTTATGTATTTTTCCACCATTTACAATCCTTTGTCGAAAAGTTGCTTAAATCGATCTGTCGTTTTGATACAAAAAGCGTCGTAACTGTCGTTTTGTATCAAAAAAGAGAAGTGTTGTGGAGTCTTCCTTCCCTGAATAGTCGATTGATCTTTTTGTCAAGTATTTGGTTTTATTTATTTTTATTCAATCTATAGAAAGAATTTTTTATTCAAAATTGAAAGGTTTCATTTAGTCTTCCTTTCCATTTTGAAAAATAAATTGTTGAAATGTCGCTTTGAGTAAAATTTTTCAAATCTTCGCTACATTAGTTTTCCTTTTTGCCACTTTTCACATTAAGGGGAATGAAAAAAAATACAAGCATTTGCATTTTCATTTAGTTTTTGTGCGAAAAATGGTTTAGGAAAGTGCATTAGTGTGTGCTCTTTGCTCTTTGTTTGAAAGAATCGTAATCTTCTTTCCCTAGTAGCTAGGATTTTCATTGCTCAAAATAAAAAATGAATGTTTATCATTGTAGATTGCATTTTAGGATTTTCAAATCAACATCATGCAATGAACCATTGAAAGGAAAACTTCTAAACAAGATAAAATCTAAAATAAATCTCAATGAACTTAACAATGCTTTGGAACTTAACGCAACACATCAAGAGGTCTATGCTAGAGACGTGTTTTGGTGTTGTAAAAACTAGTAACTATTGTTTTCATCAAACGTTGGGTGATTCCTCTTCCTTGATACAACAAGTGCTATCACAGACTTGTTCTCCCCCTACCATCGAGTATATATTGGGAGACCACAATAGGCTTATATCCTTTATCCATAGGAAGCTGTGTCTATCGCCCTGCCCATCGAAATGCACTGAACAAAACTTTCAGGAAGATTGACTGTCGTACATAAATCCTTGGTGATTTCTCTTTAATTTATCAACAAGTTGTATATTGTAGTTTTGTGATTGGTTTGGTAACCCCTCTGTCTAGATTTCTAGTGTAGTCACTTTCATTCCTTTTTGACTCATTAAAAGGAAAGGTCCATCTGAGCACTTATCACTTTAGGCTCATTAAAAATCTAAGGGGACTAAAGTCATCTTTAGCTTTTTGTTGACTCTTAAAAATTGAAAAAGAAAAATTTGTGTGAAAGAATATTTAAAATTTATTAATTCGGAATAACATCCATGTTCCTTAGTTGATCTTAGGTTGAGATATATGGAGACAAATCTGAGATCCACCAATCAAGGAATCCCTTTTTAAGGGAATCCTAGTCCATTTTCTTCTTGGGGAAATATTAGTGCTTAGTATATGGCTACATTGTCCTTTCCAAGAATCACCATTTGCCTTCCAGTATGGCTATTCTCAACCTCTGTGGTTCAAAATACCGTGATTCCTCTGCAATCAAATAAACATCCAGTTAATATTGAAGTTGACCATTCACCTTCTTCTTCATTTGTTTCTCCTTCCCCTTATTCCTCTTCACTTGGTGAAAGTAGTGATGCTAGTAACCAGGTAGCTGAGAAGAAGAAAAAAGGGAAGGAGAAGAAGAAGAAGAAGCCCATTTAGCAAGGGGCCAAGCATGAATCATCTAGTGAAAATACAAACATCAAATCTCCTAAACCCAAATTTATTTGCATAATTTGTAGAGGAGACCATTTTCATCGAGATTGTCCCTACCGTCCTCAGATCTTGAGAGAGTGGTCTCCCTGTTTGCACCGACAGGTGTCATCAACCTCTGGTGATCATGTTGACAACACACCATCAACTAGTAATAGTGAAATTCATGGATAGAAAGTAAAGGTCAAAGCTCCATGTAGATTATGTGTAGGGAATGATACCCTTCACCATTGTCCTTTTTTGGATGAAGCCAAAAGAGTCTTGGATAACCATCCTACTTCTCTATAGCAACTTCCATCTAGATACAAGAAACTCTCCCTCAGTCCTTTACTAGTTGAAAATCTGATTGAATTAACTCAATCATCGGTCAGAACACCTATCACTGAAAGTGAATCTTCTGAGTCTATACTCGACAAAATTCAACAAGTCAAGGTGATAGTTGAACCAGTTTTACCTTCATAAGATCATACCCTTCCCAAAGAGAGTGAGAACGATACCATTCAAATTCTTTTTGTTACTTCGGAGTTTTATGAACTTGGGGGAAATCCACTTATTCCTTCACAACAGGAAGAGAATCCCCCAATTCCCGCTACTCAAGGGGTTATTTCTCTCGTTTATGCGGTACCCCCTCCAAGTAGTCTAGTCACTTCCTTTGATTAGAATCGACTAGAAAGATCTTGCCTTCATTCTTATAAACCTTTCTAGATCATAGTACAAGTTTACAAAATGATTGTGTCAGGCACTATCATAGATGAGGGTGCATCAGTGAGTATCCTTTCCTCAACGGCTTGGAAAGCGCTTGGTTTGCCATCGTATGCCCGTTACACAGAACCTGTCAGGCTTTAACAAAGGAACTAGTCGACCGCTAGGGATCCTTCCTTAGTTACCAATAACTTTTGGAATAAAAACCATCCACCTGAACATGATGGTAGTCCCAGGACAGTTAAATCACAATCTACTCCTTGGATGTGACTATGTTTATAACATGGAAGCTATTGTTTCAATGCCCTTCCGAGTGATGTGTTTGCTACATGAAGGCAAAATTGTCACTGTTGACCAACTTTTGTTTCCCAATTCAAGCGTAGCTCCAAGTCAATCATCATCCTTAAATGGTCCTTGTACATCAGCAGTGTCTCTTCAACCTTCATTCCATCCACATGACTGCCATGAGTAGTGTTGTGAATGTAACAAAGCTTAGGGGGCATGCACCCTTCTCTATTTGGCGGACAAACCCAGCTAAAAGGATAGGTTTCCTTTTAGGCCATGTGATTGTTCTGAGAGACCATTCACCTTCGTCTATTCTACAGATAAAGCCAAGCAAGTGTTTTGTCTATTCTGCGGATGAAACTATCCTACCATATGAATTTCCCTGTAAGTTATGTGATTGGTCTGAGACACCATTCACCTTTGTCTACTTTGCGAATGAAGACAAGGAAGTGTTTTGTCTATTCTACAGATGAAACCATCCTACCTAAGCACAGTGATTTCCATATGGTTACTAGAGACTCTGCTTTTCATCATGCTGGGGGCATGCAAACCTTTTCTCAATTTCGTTTTCTAGCTTTTTATCTTTCTAGCTTTCTAGTTTTTCTAGCTTTTTAGTTTTGTCATCTCTAGCTTGCATAAAAAGAAAAACTAAAAACCAAGCATATGTTTGTTCGTTTCAAGCTTGTAAAAACAATGAAACCCACTCCAAGCATAGTTACCCCATGGTTCAAGCTCATTAAAGAATGAACCTGGTACCAAGCATGGTTCCCCACAGTTCAAGCTCATTAAAAAATGAACCCACCTTCAGTAAATAACCTTTGTGATTGCCATGATATCAACCTTTTGAGCCTTGGTTGTGTTCCTCCCATCACCTCCATTCTTTTGGCCAATCATACGCTTCCACTTGATTGTTTACCATTTTTGAGACGAGTGGTATTGTTATCCAACCTCTTCACATCACCATGTTTTGAGAAGTTCCAAGCTTACCTGGAACTAGTTTACTACCCTACACACCACTCGTTCCTCAAAAACGAGTTTCCTTTAAACTCTTTTCAAACTTGTTAAGTGTGAAAAGGTTGTCGAGCAATCAGCCTTTCCAGCTCGTTAAAGTGATTGGAAGTGCCATCACTCCTATATATTTTAATCTTTTTCGGACCTGAGGGATTATCTCAAGAAAAATTTCGAGTGCTTGTCTTTTTTCAGCTCGTTAAGGTGATCGAAAAGTCATCCCTTCTATATTATTTTATCCCTTTTCAGACTTAAGGGATTACGCTACGAAAAAGAACTTCTGGAGTTTCCTTTTTGTCACTTTTCAAACTCTCTAAACATAAAAAGGATCGATTTATCCTTGTCATTAAATTTGTTAAAACAATGGAGACAAGCTTGTCCACCTAGACAAGAATGAGTTTCACTGTCTCTAGACTCGTTAAAACGTTGCGACAGGTTTGCCTGAAGGGAAAATTATACAACAAGAATATGTTATCCTCCTCAAGCTTGAAAAAAATAAAGAGGTATTGGTCAGCAATGATTGGGGAAGAAGGGAAGGAAACTTGAAGAAATTTATGGTAGAAGGTCACTCTTGAACATGACACTTTCACTCCATCACCATGATTGAGTTGGGTTGGGTTTTTCCATTCACCTGTCATTTCACCATTGGTCTTTCACACCATCCATTTTTGGGATTTACACTACCAATCCATCTCAGTGTCACCGATATGTTCAACAGAAGTCATTCAACTGAGAAACCACAATCCAGTTAATGCCTCATCCACTACAATACCTTCAACGTCTATTTTTCATGATCGCCATTCCTAAACCTTGTGTTGTCAGATCATTTTCACCTCTAGAAAATCATTTGTTTCATTTCATGTCATAGATGTGAGATACAATAAGGCCCTCCTATGGTGAGTCACTTCTTGTCGACATCAGCTCATTATTCAAGAAGTTCACTTAGAAACAACCCTTTTAGTACTTTGAAGCTTGCATGCCTCAATGGCAAGTTTCTCACTTTCGGCGATAGGTTGACATCAATGGCCTTCGACTGAGAGATTTTGTGTGGTGTTTGACATTGAATCAAGTATTCAGACTACATGAATTGTACTGTAATACCTTAAGGGTCATTATCATTATTGGTGATTCCTCTCACATTTGTTAACAGCTCACATTATTGGCTAGTAATCAAATGATGTCTTTCCATGTTCGAATTCAAAACATTTCTTCACATGGATTGACTTGTATATCAGGCAAAGGTTGAATGAGTTTTGAAGACCCTGGATCTAATTTCATCCATCTGGGCTGTGATACATTTAGGGATATAAAGACATCAAATTCAGACAGACGTTGCACAGACAGTCATCCAAGCCAAGGATGATGACTCTACATATGAAGAATCACCAGTTTGGAACTTCAGATGACTATCTATTCAATGTACATGACATGAATTTATAAAGTTGAGCATGGGAATACCCACCACAACTAGACCATGAAAAATAATATTATGATGATGTATTATATTGTATCTTATATAGGTCACCTTCCAGTTCGAAACCTCAGATCCTGATGATAAAGCATTTCACCCAACATCAAAGATTTACGACTTCATTCTTTAGGGGACAACTGTTATAGACATATTTGGTAACTTCAACCGAAAACTTATATGTCAATAAACTAGGGCTCTTCTAACCCCTAAAGGTGTTGTTTCATACCCTAAAAGATCATGGTCAAGTGATTACATCATTCCCCAAAAGTGCCACCTGAAAAACCATCTAGAATTGGCCTAAACTGGACCATACTGACTGCTCCATTGCCAAGGTGTGATGCATGCTGAATTCTACACTAGCCAAGTGCGATGCATACTGATGAGGCCTTTTGTAGGGTGTGACGACTGAGGATGGACAAATGTCTGAGACAGTTTGCTATGTGGATGCTTAGGGAATCTTCTAGAAACTTCTCCTATGACACTTTCCTCTCTAAATTTGCCTAGGGATGAGTAAGAGATCCAAGAAATCTACAAGTGGAACCAAATGAAACAAGTGGAATGACAATAATAAAAAACCCAGAGATGACTCACACCCTTGCACACATCTATAAATGGATCCCTCATCTGAGAGATCTAGAGGCTGGAATTTTGTGAATTGCAAGGAAGTGTTGATATTTTGTATTTGAGAAAGAGCATTGTATCGTTGGTGTGATCTTGCTATTTCATGAGCTGAAGAGGGCTTTGATGTTGGGAGGATGATGCTGGATCAGATGACTGGGTTGTAATTCTCCCTTCTATTTAATAAAGTTCTTCAAGTTTTCTTCCATAAAATTGTGCAATTGTGAATGTTATTATTTGTACATGCTATTGTATGTTCATTATATTTCTGATTCTGTAATGCTTATGATATAATAGATCAAGATGCTTTAATTGTTCTTTGTTACTGTGTTTCTAAGGTACTCTCTAGGCGGGATACGTACGGAGAGGAGTTGCAAGCTCTGTCAAGGGGGAGAGAGATCAAGAAAGGAGTTAAAAAAGATCCAGGTTGGTTCCTTTTTCTTTGTCTTATCTCTTATACATAGAAGAAATCACGAATTGCTTTAAATTGTTGTTTCTAGGGTAACTGCAAAACCTAGAGGGCTAGTCGATAAAAAATACAGTAGTTTTCCATGAAAAAGTGACAAGGTATGCTAGGTAGTTCCATGGAATGCTAGAGTGCTAGGGAAATATGGCAAGATGTGCCAAGTCCTAGGGTGTGCCAATGTGTGTCAGGGAGTGCCATGAGAACATAAGGGAGAACTAGTTCAAATTGCATGGAAATGAATAGATAAGAGTGTGCGATAGGGAGTGTCAACAAGTTTCGATTGTGTTAAGGAGGGAGTGACAAAGGTATATGCTAGGTAGTGCCAAGGGATGCTAGAGTGTCAGGGCATGTTAGGGAGTGGTAGGGTCTGTTAGGGAGTGGAAAATCATGCCAAGGAATGCAGGGGATGATAATGTGTGCCATGTTGTGCCAATGGATTGTTATACATGCCAAATGTTATGGCATCTGAAAACGTAACTATGTTTCTTAGTTTCTTTATGGGCACTGTTGGATGTGAGTCTTGACTTGGTAGCTTGTTAAGTGGGATGAGTTAATATTGGACATGAGAAGCTGAAGATGATTTATATTCCATTAGGGGAACAAGGCATAGTCTAGTTTTAGTAAATATAACTTGGTAAAGTTGTTGTAGTCAAGGCAAGACTTGGTTGGGTTCCTAAGTCTAAAAGAAAATAATGGTAGTTATGAGGGAATGATAATTAAGGAGTGCCATGGCATGCCAAGGAATTAAAAGGTGTGCTGACATATGCCAGATAGTGTCAATTCATGTCAAGGAGTGTTTGGGAGTGCCAGGGAATCATAAGGGAGAACTAGGTTAAAGTGCATGGAAATGAATGAATATGAGATTATGCCAGGGAGTGTCAGTGAATTCTAGGTGTCCAATGGAAGAAGTGTGTTAGGAGAATTTCATATTAGGACTTGTAGGAGGGGAGCCTAAAATTGTGATAAGAGGATGGAAAAAGCAGTTTGAGACAAAGGGAGACTTTGGTCTAGGCACAACACTATTTTCTCAATGACTTGGTTGGGTTCCCAAGTCAGAAAAAAAGTAACGTTATCTATGAGGGCAGGAAAAATAGAGAGTGCTAAGGTGTGCAGGGAATTTCAAGAAGTGATAAAACATGTTATAAACTTCCAAGGAATGTTAGTCATGTCAAAACATGCCAAGTGCTAAGGTATGCCAATGTGTGCTAGGTTCTAGGATGTGGCGCCAACACATGCTAGGGATTACCAAGGAAACACAAGCGAGGACTCATTTCAATTACATGTAAATGAATGAATGTGTGTGTGTGATAGGGAGTGTTAACAAGTTATAGGTGTGCTAAGGATCGAGTGACAACATACGATAAGCAGTGCCAATAGACGATATAGTGCTAGGAAATCCTAATAAGATGTGACAAGTGCCATGGTGTGCCAGTGTGTGCCAAGGAGTGTTAGGGAGTGTTAAGGAAACACAAGGGAGCACTAGGTCATAATGCATGGAAATGAAGGAATAATAGTGTGTGGCATGAAGTTTTGGTGATTTCCAAGTGTGTTAAGGAGGAGTTACAAGGAATGTTGAGCAATGTAAGGAATGCTAGAGTTCTAGGGCGACATGCAACTAAGATGTTCCAATACATGTAAGGAAGTGTTAACTAGAAGTGCCAGGGAAACATAAGGGAGAGATATGTAAAAATGAATGGAAATGAACAAATAAGAGTTTGTGATTAGAATTTTCAGTGAGTTATAGGTGTGCTAAGGACAAATTGACAAGGTATGCGAGGCAGTGCTAAGGTATGCTAGAGGCTAGGGCGACATGCCATGATGTCATAGGTGGTAGGGTGTAACAACATGTGTCAAAGAGTGATAAGAAGTGATAGGGAAACACAAGGGAGAACTAGGTAAAAATGCATGGAAATGAATGAATAAGAGTTTGTGACCAAGAGTGTCAGTGATGTCTAGGTGTGCTAAGGAGAGAATGACAAGGTATACTATGTAGTGCCAAGGAATGCTAGAGTGTTAAGGCAGTAGGCCAAGATGTTTCAGGTGATAGGGTGAGCTAGGGAGTGTTAAAGGGTGTTAAGGAAACATAAGGAAGCACTAGTTCAAAATTCATGGAAATTAATGAATAAGAGCGTGTGAGAGGGAGTTTCAATGAGTTCTAGATGTGTTAAGGAGGGAGTGACAAGGTTATATGCTAGGTAATGCCAAGTTATGCTAAAATACCAAGGCATGTTAAGAAGTGCCACGGTGTTCTAGGGAGTGTCGAAGCATGTCAAGGAATGTAAGGGATGTTAACGCATGCCACATACTGCCAATGCATTCTAAGACATGTTAGGTGTTATGGCATGTCAAGACGTAAATTGTGTTGCTTAATTGTTTTAGACCAAGGTTGGATGTGATAAGCCTCGTCTTGGTAACTTGTTAAGTGGGATGAGTAAGATTGTACATGAGTACCCTAAGATGAGTTACAAGTAGTTCTTAGGTGAACAAGGCATATGTTGAATTTCAATGACACACGAGAATCTGGGTTTGGCCTTAGAAGTTTTTATGCGAACACACTTAAGTGCCACAACACATCTACTATGCAGAACGAAATATGCCATGAAAGAAAGAGTAATGGATTGAATGCACATAGTTTAGGGTATGCACATCTTCATATGTTAATGCTTATTATTGTGATATACTATAGCCATTTATATGGTGTAAGACTCTTTCGGAGATTTCTATCCAACAGCAACATCTTTGTGGTAAAAGGTGTACTGTTAGAGGTTGATCCATCAAAATTAGCAACCAAAAGGGACCTTACTATGCACGCATATGAAGAATTAATAATATTGTTACTTATGAGTGCTTTGGAGGTATGGGACAAAATTACACAGGTAAGGGACCTTTTTGTTCAACCAATCAAGATCTAAAAAGGAAAATGTGTGATTATATATACATGTGTGGTAGTATTTGGAGAAATACCAACCTAACCCACAAATTTGTTGACATTTTTCTAGTGTTGACCTATAATTGTTCCTAAATTTAATAAACATGTAAAATAGGACTGACTTTTCAATACAAAATATAAATTCATAGGAACATGGCCAAATTGTGAAAGTGTAAAAATTGGTATGGTTTAAAGGGACCGATCCCTTTGAAAAGTTTAAAATGTGCTAATGAAGGTTAAGCCTCGTTCTAGAACCCCTTTGGGCACCCAACGTAGAAATTGGTGTAGGATGCAACACTTCAGAATAATTTTTGTAGCAGTGATGTCAACACTTGTATAGTGACATGGGGTTGGAGTTGGCCTGTCAAAGCTCATTGGTCTACTTTGGAACTTCTCTAGGGTGATGCCTTAGATGATTTGGAGTACTATGGCATGATTTGATATTTAGTTTTGCATTCAAGAAACTTTGGAGGCTAGATACTGTAGAAAAACCCCTCGTTCTGAATAGGGAAGCACATGCCACTGAAGAAAGTAATAACAAGTACACATATTGGAAACTCAAATCACATCACTATTTATTACTCTTTCAGACATGAAATAACTAAAAATTTCAAACACTACTATTCACTTTTCCTTTAGTCTAGAAGGTACAATGAATCGAAACATGTAACTTAACTCCTAATCCTAATGCACCTTCCTTGCATGGATATATAAGACAATTAAAGTCTGTCGCTAGTGAATATGATATGAGATATTCAACATGCTTCCTTAGCTAAGCCTGAGAATTAATAACTAGGGAAGTGCTCCTTTTAACTGTGCATGCAAAAACTAAATAAATCAAAGAGTTTTGCTACTCCGGGTGCCAGAAATGAATCCACTACCTAAGGTAAGTGCTTTGCCCAGAACAAGATATTAAGGACTCATAAAAATTTTTGCTTCCTTTAAGAGATGTGTATGCTAAACAAAACTAAGCTATCATGAACTATCCTCCAAATTCATTCACCTTTAACATAAATCTTGTTCCTGGAAAAAGACAAGAGACCAATATCCAACAGAATTCGTTGACCAGCCAAAGACCCTTCTGCTCAAACAACTAGATAATAAGGGAATGTCAACTAGGGTGGAATATTTCACCATCGAAATTGACAAGAGATAGAATGGGTCAAAAACTGTTAGACCTAATTCTTAAGAACAAATGAATTAATCCACATTTGGTGATCGAAAATGGATTCAATCCTTCTTTATTTATAGATTTTGCAAAGGGGTTTCATATTCTTAAGTGATTGAGTAAACCTTACTCCAAACCCCAAATTTGGGTTTTTTAAGCTTGATTTCCCCAAAAATTTCCCAACAATGGGTATTTTGGGGTTTTTCCCCTTTATGGATGACTATAGTCTATGAGGATGGATATGATATTATGTCCCATTTGTCCTCAATTTGTAGAGGGTGTTACATGGCACCTATTAAAAGAAACAATGCTTTAGTTTAGGAGGTAATAACTAAATGTTTATTTCTTTCCACATAAGACATACATCTTGCAAAATGATCATGGGGTAAACATACTACAAAAGGCCTAAATCTTACTAACATTGTCATAGGCCAAGAATAAAAACCTTTTGAAGTGAAACAAGGTTAGTAGCACATACTACAAGCACAAATGACAAATTCAAAAACAATACACTTATTCAATGAAAGAATGATGAATCATATTAGCGCACTTCAAATTTAAGAGCTCTTGAGTTGCAATGTCAATCAAAATTTCTCAACTTGGATCATAATTGAGTACTCAATGTTGTTTTGGGTCCAATTTGGGAAAAACGAGGAGCTCTTGGTGACAATCGGATTATTATGCTTTTCAGAAGGGAGCTTTGCTATACTTTTCAACATACAAGCCATTTATTATAGTGGAAGAGATATAGAGAACCCTTAATAAGGACCTTTCAAAGATCAATTGAAGGAAAATCCATTTTCAAAGCTTAAACATAGTTCTAGATTCAAACAAGAGTAGCCATTTTTCAAAACAATTATTAATTCCCAAGAAATTGGAGCCAAGATGACATGTTGACCATTTATTCTTCTACTGGACAAGGAAGAATTTATGAAAATTCCTTGGCCCTTTGATCTAGTATTTGATGTAAATCTCTTGATTAGATATGTGATAAGAGATGCAGCTTATATTAAGGAAAATGGAAAAGTAGAGGGCCAATTGATAATTATCTCTAAAAAATCTCTCAATAGAATCCTAACATATTTGAAATGGAAAAGGATAACTCCATCATTATTTTTTTCTTTAGAAACTTTGCTAATTTCGATGATTGAAGCATGTATTCATGCCTTGAAAGAAGCTCACAAATGCTTTTGATATTGGTTGAAGCAAAGAAAATGTGCAAAGTTACACTCACATAGATGTATGGAAAAAAAGTATGTGGAGCTTGTTTTCCCAGACTCTAAAAAAAGAATAGACAAAACATAAGAAAACCAAGTCGAAAGGTATGTGTAGCTTTTGTCATGCAAAGGTAGTTGTTAACTCGACACTCTACATCAAAGGCTTTGTGGCAAGAGTGACACAAAGGTTTGCATGCAGAACTTTGGATTAAAAGGTGTAGAACTTGATGCTACATGTCCACTATTACCCCACTTTCTGTATGAGCCACAGGAGATCAAATAATGAGATATGAGAGATACAGAGTAGATACTATTGTTATTCAAATTTAATTAAAAATATTACTATGTCTTCCACAACATAAAAGAAACATATTCCATAAAATATTTTATCCATGAACCTAATTTAAAATGAATGTCTTTCGTTGATGCGCCCAGCTATAGATAGAAATGATGCCGATGGGCCAATTTCAGTTTAGATAATTCACAATTAGTTTCAATTGTAAGATCTCCTATTTTTAGTTCAAATTTCAATTACAAGCGGTGAAACAGGACTCGCCGATCAATCCCGATTAATCATGAGTTGGAATCTACCCGCTCTCCAAGCAATCTGATCTAAATATTTGCGAGTCTAACTCATGTTGACCAAGTTTAGCTCATGGTCAATGCAAGTTTGACTTGAGACCTACCAATTAAAGCAGATTCCTATGATTGATTCCAATTTATTCGATTTTCAGCCTTGACTCAACGAGTACGAGTTTTCCAAGTTTAGGTATGCCACATTTCTAGAAAGTAAACTTCTGTCATTGAAAAATTTATTTCTCATTTCTCAGTTCCAAAACTCATACATTGAGACCTCCAGTAATCAATCACTACTCAGTATTACACAGTCCAGACTCAATATCAAGGAACTGCCAAGCTGAGCCAAGTCTAGAATTCATATTAGGTAGTTGCCAATGTGTGCTCTATCCATACTCCATATTGACCCTTGGGCAGTCGCATGTCACCTTCAACGTGTGTTACCTTTAGGCTTAGCTGCTTCACTATTAAACAATCAAGGTACATTGGCACTTGGCTTAAATAATAGGTATATTGCTATATGTAAGTTTCAATGTCATTGTCAATGGCAAGTTTCAAGCTTCACTTTTCAACAATCGAATGTTTGGTGTATTCCTTTGGTTATGACTTTTCAACCCTATAAATGAGGCTTAAATAGATTTTTAAAATGCACTAATAAATGGTTTCATACCAACCATCGACCAAGTCATCAAGCATTCCTTCCTTGGTCAATGTCTTGCCGACTCCAAAGGCTTTAACCATGCATTCACAACTTTCGGTATTTTTGTTCTTCCAGAATCTGATATTGATTTATTGGTTTAGTTCTCTTATGCTAAACTAACTTGCAAATTCAAGATTACAATGCAATATATGTTGATAATATTTCCTTTAGGTAGCATTTCCTCATATATACCTAATGGTGTTTCAAGGTCATAATGATATATTAGGTCAAAATGTGCTTATGTTGGTAGACAAACTCATCTTTGATCCTAAACAAAACCTCATACCCTTTAAAACCAACCCTCTTTTTTGCGAAGTTATATATGGAATTTTTTAATTTTAATTTTTTATTGTATTTTACAGGAGCCAAATTAAATAGAAGGCACAACTCCAAATCTAAATGGTATCCGTAATTTAAACACAAGTCCAAAACAACCACAATGTCAAGGGAGAATGACTTTGCTTGGGCTTATTGTGACAAGATTCTTGGAGACCCTAAGCTCCTTTCTAAATTTTGCAAAGAGAAATGTAGTGGAGGCATTTATAGAGTCAAGTACCACCTTTCACAAATACTCGGCCATGAGATAGGTCTTTGCAAAAATGTTGAAACAAATGTCAAACACCAAGCAACCTTGGCCATTGATATGTTGAGTCAGTGTAATGCAAAGAAGGAAAAGAAAAAAAAGAAAATAGGAACTCCTGGAGTTGACAATTTTTCTTCCACTACCCCATTTTCATCTCCCTCTTTTGAATACTTAATGTAGTTCCCAATTATCCCACACATGCCTCCATGTCCACATCAAATTCAAGGCGAAATGAATCCTCCTGCATTCAAGATTAGAGGTGGAAACATAAACACCTTTTTTTCCCCCGCACAAAACCTAGTTCCAAACCTACATTAGATACCACTGGCTGGAAAAAAATATCCATAGTCAGGCAAGGAATGTCATTTCCAACTTTTGGTACTATTCTAACATACCTTTCCACTATGCCATAAGTCCTTATTGGCAAGCTATGATTGACGCAGTTGTTTTTGTAGGTCTAGGGTTCAAAGCTCCTTCATTAGAGAGCATTAGGACAAATTTTCTATTAGAAAGTGTTGAAGATTCCATGCTAAAACAGAGTGGAGGTGATGATGAGAACACGACTAAGGCTCAAAAGATGATGATAATGCATTCATAATGGCGATTTACCGGAGATTGGTTCATTTTTTAATGAGCTTAAACTCTGGGGGAAACATTTGCTCATTGCTTAGGTTTAATTTTTAACAAGCTTGAACTTCACATACAAAATTTCTCGTGCCAGTCATATAATAAAGACATCTCATCTATAGATTCCATTTTTTATGGAGCTTTCACCTTTCGAAGCTCTGCTCTACATCCTTTTGCATGCAAGCTAGGAATGACCAACTACTGTCCTAGGGGTTAGTTAAATACTAAGGTCTGATAGGAATTTTTTTCCTTTACTTCATTAGCGCCATTTGGCCCCTGCGAAGGTGAACGGTTGATTTGACCACTCACCCAACTTAAGTAGTTGAAGTTTGCGAAACTACAATTAGCGTTATGCTGGTTGTTTTTCACTTTCTCGCAAAAGGTTTGCATGCCCCCAGGTATAGTGAAATAAGTTTCCAGGCTACCGTATAGAAGTTCTCGCATTTGCAAGATAGTCTCCATCCACATAGCAGACAGAAACAATTCCTCGTCTTAGTCCATTTGGACAAAGGTGACCTTATTTCCAATCACCTAACGTTGATGAGGGAATCGTATTTCGGACTAATCCCATTTTTCGATACGGACAGGTGTCGAACTAGTCATATATCCTTCACGGAAACTTACCCTATACCTAGAGTTTCCCTACTAGAAGAGGCGAGGGTGCATGCCCCCTGGGTTTTAGTCATGTCCTCCCGAATTACTCTCATTCTTCAGGTGGAAGGACTGGACATTGATGAGACATTTCTTGCATGAAAAGACCATTTAGGGATGGCATTTGAATATTAGCTATGTGTGAGCTGGGGAACGAAAGCTGGTCTATGATCTAGACCACTCGACCTTCATGCGGAAAACACATTACTCTAAAGAGTGAGGAGACAATGGCTCCCATGCTATATATATATAGTCATGCCCAAGGAGTAGATTATAGTCTAGAGGTCCTTGGACTACCATTATGTTCATATAAACAGTTTTCCTCCTCAAAGTAATAGGCACATTAGGAAGGATCCCTAACAGTCGATTGGTTCCTTTGTTGAAGCCTGTCAGGTTTCTCATCTCAGGCAGAAGCGATGGTGAACCAACCGCTTTCCAAGCAGTTGAGGAAAGGATACTCACCACTTCATCTATGATGGTACCAACCATGGCCATTCTGTAAGTTTGTACAATGATTCGGAATGGTACACTAGCTAGTAAACGGGGTCTACCTAGTAGATTCCAATCGAAGGAAATGACTAGGTTGCTTGGAGGTGGGACCGAATAGATGGCCAGATACGACTCTGACGAACTTCCTTGCTGTGGTAAAGGAATGGGTAGATTCCCCCCATGTTCATCGGAGTCTGTGTTTATGAAAATAATTTGAACAGTGTCATTCTCATTCTTTTCAGTGACTGTATCATCCGAAGATGGACCTTCTGAAGGCAAGACTGGGTCAACTGTCGTCTCGACCTTTTGACTTTCATTTGGTGTGGATTCAGAGGGTTTATCTTCAATGGTAGACGCTTCGACCGACCATAATGGCATGTTAGTTGGATTTTCAACCAGTGATGGAATCAACAAGAGTTTCTTATATCCAGGAGGAAGGCGTAGCGGTGAAGAAAGACGGTTATCCAAAACTCTTGTAGCTTCGTCTAAGAAGGGACAATGGTGGATGACATGATCACCTTCACATAGTTTACAGGGAAATTTACATTTCCTTTTCTATTCAGATACTTTGCTTTCACTAGTTGATGGTGTACTTTCAACACAATCACAGGTTGATGACACTGGATCGTGCAAATGAGGAGACTAGTCCCTTAAGATCTGAGGGATGCAAGGACAATCTCGATGATAGTGGCCTCCCTTACAAATGACACATGGAGATTTAGGCTTGGATGGTGTAGTGTGTGGATTTTCGCTAGACAATGCATGGTTTCCCCTTTTTGCCTTTAGCTCCTTCTT
Source organism: Pinus taeda (assembly GCA_000404065.3). NCBI lineage: Eukaryota > Viridiplantae > Streptophyta > Pinopsida > Pinales > Pinaceae > Pinus > Pinus taeda. The sequence continues at coordinate 178,524 of APFE030673560.1, read as the reverse complement.
CTACTTTTCCATCTTCTCCTTCCCCTTCTTCTACTTCTTAGTTACTTGATTTTCATCTTTACCAGCTTCATCAAGCAAAGAGGAAGGAGGAAAGGGAGATACGGACGAAGTAGAAGATTGGGTGCTAACTCTAGTATCATCTAGTTACTGACTTGACTCTTCAGTAATCAGGGTGTTCTGAATGACAGAGGTTGAGAAGAGCCATATTGGCAAGCCTATCGTCAATCCTGGAAGTGACAATGTGGCTATATGAGGTGCGCCAACATCTCCCCAAGAGGAGAAAGGACTAGAAATTGCTCCAAGGGGAAATCCTTAGTTGGTAGACTCAATTTTCCTCAACCTAAAGACCAACACGGGAATACTGATATTATTCCAATTAAAATAAATTTTAGACACTTTGACACAACTTTTTTTTTCAAGTTTTAAGAGTCGAGAAAAAACAAAAGATGACTCTAGTCGCCTTCAATTTTTAATGAGCTTGAAGTGACAAGTGCTCAGATGGACCTTTTCCTTTAAGGAGTCTGAAAAGGAATGAAAGAGAATACTCTGGAAATCTAGACAGAGGGATTACCAAACCAATCAAAAAACCACAGAATACTTTTTACGATACAACAGTCAATCTTCCTAAATGTTGTGTTCAGTGCATTGTGATCGATAGGGCGGCATACACAACTTCCTAAGGATAAAGGATATAGTCTATTGTGGTCTCCCAATATATACTCGATGGTATGTGGGAACACAAGTCCATATTGGCACTTGTCGTCTCATAGAGGAGGAATCACCCAACCAGCAATGAAAGCGATAATTACCAGGCTTTATGATGTCGGAATACGTCTCTAGCCTAGACTTCTAAATGTTGTGCATTAGGTTCCAAAGCATTTTTATGTTCATTGAATTTATTTTACAGTTGATCTTGCTTAAGAAATTTTCCTTTCAGGTTCACCACGTGATGTAGATATATAATTCCTAAAATTCAGTCTAAAATGATAAAAAATCGTTTAATCTTCTTTTTGCAATGAAAATCCTAGCTACTAAGGAAAGATAAATTAGATTCTTTCAACATATAACACAGAGCACACACTAGATGCATTGTCCTAAATCAAACCAACAAGCAATCTAAATGCAAATGCACATGCATGTATTTGTTTTCAACCTTCTTAATGTGTGAATGAAAAAAATAATGCTAAGTACAAATCTGAATTATCTTTTCAAAGTGACAGTACTAACAATTTTTCTTCAAAATACGAAAGGAAGATAATGACGAAACATTGCGATTTTGAATTGAAAATAGTTTTCGACACTTGAAAAACTACTAATTCAAATCAAATACAAGAGTAATAGTATAATCGACCATCTAGAAAAATAGGATTCTCTTCTATGATTGAAAACGACACTTGCGACACTTCCAAATCAAGAAACGATAGTTTGATTACACTACTTATTTGTAAAAGAGAACTGAAAATGGCAAACAATACACAAAAACATTCACGGTTCTTTGCACAATGGAGGCAGAAAGATGGAAAGGAAGGGAGGTTTCCACAGAGGCGTACTGATCACAGACAACAAAACTCCTGAATAAATTTGAATAGAGTGAACAAAAAACCAAAATATGGAAGCAGAAGAGGTCTTGTCTGATCAGTGCACCTGTAACATAGGGAAAGTGCGATGTAGCGCACCTACTGCACACGGAAGGTGCGATGCATCCAGATTCCCAAGAGTAGAAGGTGCGATGGTCCAGGGAGGAGACTTTGACTTGGTTCTTGGTCACAGTTTGCAGCTCAATTTAGGGATTTAGGCCGAGCAAGTGATGTTTAGTAATTATAAATCATAGGGGCTGATCTAATGAGGTTACCAGAGCCACCAATAGGGAAATTAGAATGTTTGCAAATCAATTGTTCAGTTTATAAACAAAACCCAGAGATAGACTGAAGCAACATTGCTCTACTTTGCGCTTGCATAGAAAATGCAGTTCGAAGGCTAGCTGGCTTGACTTCAGGCTCCATCTATAAGTTTATAAAACAAAAAAATATAGACAAGCAAACAATCTATTCGCTCCCCAGTGGAATCGCCATTTTTTTATCGGGAAATCTAGTGTCCACTCGAGCTACTACTCCCACTAAGACAAGTATCTATCTTAGAAAAAAACAAACTAAAACTACTTTCGCTTTCGTTTATGAGAAGTAGATAAGAGGGGAACAAAGGACACCAACCTCAATCTTGTGCTTGGTTCCTTACTTGGTTCCTCTCCCTTTTGATAGATCTTCGTCGCTCTTTCTTCGTCTACCCAGCTTCAAAGATCACATGTTGAATCAAAGCAACATAATACTATCGAAGAACATAGATCTACAATCATAAACAATACAGGTCTAGATATGTATTGACCACGCAAATGCATATATCATCAAACATACAAAAATGTGGAGGAAAACTTGAATAGCTTTATTAATATCAAGAATAGCAAAGGGATTACAACCAATTGTTCTAACCCAGCGTCATCCTCTCAACATGAAATCCCTTCTTCACCTCATGAAAAGCTTAGATCACCCAACACTATGATATTGCACCAGGAAAACAACAACACTTCCTTACAAGGTACAAGATTCAAGCCTATAGATCTCTGTGATGAGGGATCCATATATGGATGATTTTAGGGGGTGAGTCAGCTTTTGGGATTTTGATTAGTTTCCTCTCTCTGATAGTTCTTGATTCCACTTGGAGATTGATGATCTCTTACTCATTCCTGGGCAAATTCAGAGAGGCAAGTGTCATACGAGAAGTTTCTAGAAGATTCCATGATCATCCACCTTGCAAACTATCTCTGCCATTTGTCTACTCTCGCCCATCGCACCCTACAGAAGGGTTTTCTAGTATGCATCGTACCTTTTACACTGAGCAGGTGAGATGCATCGTACCCTCTGCACTGGGTAGCCTGTATGGTCCAGTTTTGACCAGTTCTGAGCATTTTTCCACGGAGAATGTCTGGGAGATGATGTAATCAGCTGACCTTGATCCTTTAGGGTATGAAGCAACACTTTTAGGGACTTAGAAGCCCTTGGTTTATGGAAATGTATGATTGGGGTTGCAATTCCCAAAAATTTCTATAACAATATCATTCAAAGACAAATCACATTGATGTTCAATATCACTTTGTGAGGGATATGATAGAAGACAAAAAGGTGTTACTGGTAAAGGTGGACACTTTAAAGAATATTGTAGATGCATTGACAAAATCTGTGAGCTTTGAGAAGTTCTATTGGCATAGAGAAACAATGGGAATTTTAGGGCTAGATAAATGACTAAGCTTTCTTATGGCCCCCTGTAGAAAGAAAACAACAAGTGGGATAATGTTGGGTTGTGTTATATTCATTCCATGACTAGTCCACTTAGTTAACTGGGGTTTTAGAGGGGGGGCAGAGCCCCCCCTTCATTGTGATGATTTCATAGTGGGGTGGTCACATGGGGTTTGAGGGGTGCAAGTAACCCCATACTATGGGGTCCGGGGTAATGCCCTAGAAAATGTTGGTTTTGGACCCTATGTTAGATTGGGCAGACCCACCTATGGTTTTGTGCATAATTTTCATACATGGTTTTCGAGGCAATGGTTTTTGGTTCATGGTTTTGGATGTGATGGTGTCTGGTCCATGGTATTGGATGCTTCAGCATGTATAAATATGTATTGTAACATTGAAAGGAACATAATGAAAAATCAAGCTAGTAGTCCCAGTTTTGAGATCTAGGGGAAAATCTCTGTGTATATGTGTTTTATGTGTTATGCCCTCGCATTGTTTATTTTCTTTTTTTTAGAATTCATATGTAGGTAATTTCTATATAGGGTTAAAACCTGCACTACTCTTTAAGGGTTTTGGTGATTCCATCACCCACCCTCTGACAAGTTATTTCTCGAGTCAGTAGTTTATCCAGAACATAGTATGGGAGAACATGGGGAGCAGTAGTACTCCCGAAATCCCTGATATAAGTGAAACATTCCTCATCGAACCATATTTCAACCGACAAGATGCCTATCTTTGCTTCTTCTGAAGGCCTTAGCGTTATCAAGAAAACTAGTGTCATTCAAAGCTACTAGTCCCACTAAGATGGGTAGCTATCTTAGAAACAAACAAACTAAAGTCACTTGTGTTTTCATTTATGAGAAATAGATGAAAGAGAAATAGAGAGTGCCAACCTCAATCTTTCACTTGGCTCCTTGCTTGTTTCCTCTCCCCTTTGACAGAGCTTTGCGACTCTTTCCTTACTTGTCCCACTTAAAAGAACACTTGTAGAGTCAAAGCAGCATAATACCATCAAAGCATAGAGATCTATAACCATAAACAATATAGGATTAGATATATATTAACTGTACAAATGCATATATCAATACAAGATTCAGAGATATAGAAGAGTATGGAGGAAAACTGAAATAGCTTTATTGATAGAAGTAGTTGAAGAGAGGATTACAACCCATTGATCTGACCCAGGGCCATCCTCCCTGCATGAAAGCCCTCTTCACCTCATGAAAAGCTATATCACCCAACACTATGATGTTTCACAGAGAAACCAACAACACTTACTTACAAGATACAAAATTCCAGCCTTCGGATCTCTAGAATGAGGGATCCCTATATAGATATTTTCAGGTGGGTGAGTCAGCTTCTAGATTTTTGATTAGTGTCATTTCTTTGATAGTTATTGGTTCCACTTGGAGATTTCATGATCTCTTACTAATCCCTGGGCGAATTTAGAGAGGCAAGTGTCAAATGGGCATTTTCAAGAAGATTATTTGGGCTTCCACCTAGCCAACTTCCTCTGCCATTTGTTTTCTCTCGCTCATCGCACCCTACAGAAGGGATTTTTGTATGCATCAAACTTTCTGCATGTCGTAGGTGAGATGCATTGCACCCTTAGCACCAAGTAGTCTGTATGGTCCAGTTGGACCAGTTCTGAGTAGTTTTTCAGGGAGAGCTTCTGGGAGATGATGTAATCAGCTGACCTTGTTCATTTAGGGTATGAAACAACACTTTTAGGGACTTATAAGCCCTTGGTTTATGGACATACGATATTGGGGTTGCAATGCCCAAATATATCTATAACACTCGGGTCTTGGTTTGGTAAATTGGAAACATGATGCCATGACAAATGTTATAGAAATGGGAGCAAAACTGTGACTCTGATAGTATTTTATGATAGACATGGATGGGTGTAGGATCCTTTGAGGTCCATTTCTATCCCATCCTTGGCAAATGTGAGAAAACACATATAACATCCATGATGTAGGCACTCATGAAAAAGGGAGGGATAAGACAAGTGGAGATGACTCTATTACGCGTGTATTCTCTTATGGTCATGGCTAAATTGTTCGAAAAAATAGTACTCCATTTGCAAATGGTAGCATTTACAATTGAATCAATTAAGGTAACCCATTCAATGGAAAATTTGGTGGTATCAGCTTTTTCAATTAGGCTACACGAAATTAGAGATGCAAAATTGTATGGGGCTAATAGAGGTGCGTGGCATACATACAAGTTTTCTCCCATGTAAACTTGTTGGAGCTAGACCTCTAAGTCCACATAACGTCCATTGGATCTTCATTCTCTTTAGAGAAATGCTCGACAAAAGGTTTGTTATAGATATTCTCTGGCTGCAATAGATGGTACATTTGGCTCAAATTATCTGACTTCAATGATCCCATAACATCTTTCC